>JH431581.1:0-101700 GCA_000239455.1 Strigamia maritima
TCCAATGATACTCCAGGAAGTTTAACTGTGTACATACCTCTAACACATCCAGGATGTATGACTTAATTCATCAAGAATTCTGGTCACAGTGATTTTTTGAAAATTTTGATTACCATTACGTAGCTCCATTATGACTTCTTTTGAGGGCTTTGCAGACCCATACATCCAATTTAGAAAAGTTGCCCAAGAAATTGAACATCCTAGATAAATTTAATTTTTAATTTTATTTTCAACAGTTCTCAAGATATTGTCAAAATTCAAAAACCTGATTTTGGTGGTTTTTAATTTTTTTCTCAGTAACTTGAGCAATTTTTAAAAATTTTTTACGAAATGGTAGGTCTTCCTTCCCTTTAAATCCTCCTGAAACAAATTTTTTATAAGCTAGATAGTTTTTAAGAAATCCTGAATTTTTGAATTTGTTTAAAGTATCTGGGGTGAATAATACTTTTATATACTGTATTTACTTAAAAAGAAACAATTTATTTACATTCTAATTCGTATTTTAGAAATTTAAAAACTAGAAAATCTGTTTAACACCAAAATCTATAAAATTCTCTGCATGGGTTTTCTTGTAGTTCACAGGCATTCGACCACGCATGTGTTGCACCATCGTGTTATTGATCAATGGTATTGAACCTACTGCAATCGGCCAACACACAACCTACGTAAACCAAATTGGAATTACGATTTAAGCTCACAATTTCGGCTCACTACTTTTTATTTTCTTCTTTCTTGACAAAAAAATTAAAGTAGAAATTGAAGTTTAAAAAAAATATAAAATTCAATTTACGAGTTTCGGGTTTTATAAAAAAAAATGTTGAAAACAACCGAAGTCTATAAATTTCGTTTTCATTACAAAGGCCAAAACTTAATCTTATTTCTTATGAAACTAATTATACCTCCATTACTTCCGGCAGTTTTCTGCAATGACGTCAAACAAGTTTTCAGTAAAATGCCCAGAAAAATATTAATAAAAATAAAGTGCTTTTCGTCATGAATTCTTCTCAAAGTAACTTTCCAGCTTTTCAAGAACAAATCCCGTTATAAATAAAATGAGGTCGTTAGCACATAACTAATGGCCCTGCTGCTGTATAATAAGAATATCAAATCAATTTTCATTGCCTATGACTAACAAGAAAAGCAACTCCTATGTTGTCAATTTAACATTGCTCGCATCCAATATTTACGAAAGCAGAACTGTTTATCATTACAGACAAGACAAAATTCCTTCTTTTATCATCCGTCACTCCATCTCTAATCAAACAATAAACAATAGCTGTCTTCAAAGTTAAATGACATTTTTATTACGAAATTCGAATATACTGCATGTACAGGTGAACCTCGTTTAAAGAGACACCGTTTTTAGTCGTAACTGAAATGCCACAAACACGTGCTAATTTCTCCTCACGTTGTAACAACTTTTCTCACAACAAGCGATCATTAGGTGCATTCAGGAACTAAAATATTTTCATGTTTCAGTCGTTTCCCTCGTTTCGTTTCCTGAAATGTGTCGTCATTTCCGGAAACGTTTAGATTTATGCCAAGAAACGCGCATGCACGCGCGTTTTAGGAAACGCTACAATTTCAGCGTTTCACGAGACACGAGTTGTGTTTTACACTTGTGCACTCGTCTGCGCAGCATCTAGCTCTACTGTTGTAGAGTTAGATCGGCGCCATTTGTTTTAGACGTCACATGACTGCTTCAAGTCATGTGATAGAAGCTAAAACGAAGCTAAAACATAGCTAAAACTTGCCTAAAACTTAGCTAAAACGTGCCTCAGATTTTCACACTCAGAATTATACACAAAACATACACAAAACACACACAAAATACACACAAAACTAACCACACGCAAAACTCGTTTTTGATGAGTTTTAGTTCCTGAATGCACCTATTGTCTTCCATTATTAGGGACTTAGCGTTTTCACCAAAAATATTTAGTTACTAAACTAAAAACCAAACATTTGATCACGTGACCATTAATTTCGTCCTAAAACATACTAGGTGCATTCAGGAACTAAAACATTTTCATGTCTCAGTCGTTTCTCTCGTTTCGTTTTCTGAAATGTGTCGTCATTTCCGGAAACGTTTATGTTTTAGTTAAGAAACGCGCATGCACGCGCGTTTTAGGAAACGCTACAATTCCTGCGTTTCACGAGACACGAGTTGTGTCTTACAATTGCGCACTCGTCTGCGCAGCATCTAACTCTACTGTTGTAGAGTTAGATCGGCGCCATTTGTTTTAGACATCACTTGACTGCTTCAAGTCATGTGATAGAAGCTAAAACAAAGCTAAAACGTGCCTCAGATTTTCACACTCAGAATTATACACAAAACACAAAACACACGCAAAACTTGGTTTTGACAAGTTTTAGTTCCTGAATGCACCTACTGTTACTAGGTATATGTTTTGGCACAAAATTTATGGTCACGTGATCAAATGTTTAGTTTTTAGTTTAACCAAATACGTTTGGTGAAAAATGCTAAGTCCCTATTATTATTATTTATAACAAATAATGTGGTAAACTAACTGTCAGGCATTCATGCACTCGCTTAGCAACATTCTAAACACATAAAACACTTAAAATTTCATTCTAACAAATTTATTTCCTGGTCCCTTGCTTCAGAATTGGTTAAAATAAGGTACTATACGTACATAAAACTAAATTCATTCCCCTAGACAAGAGAGTTTGTCAAGCTATTTTTGCTACTGTTGAATTTGTCAAAATTCTTAACAAATTTTATGAAAATAAAAACGTTAGCAAAACAATAACACCAATAAGCTCATTAATCAAATAGATAATCAAATAGAAAGAAATCTGTCATGATCCCGAGGAATCCACCATTGAGACTCAAACCGCAGCTCCCTTGCCGGTCAGGTGCATTACAAGCTACGCTATCAAGAGCTCTAACAGAACATGAACTAAAAGCACTCAACTGTTATGTACAAAGTTGTACCATATGTCAAATTGATGGATTATAATTGATGGATTTAATTTAAACTAAAGTTGTGCACATACACTGACTAAAATCCAAGGTGAGATAGACATCTAAATTCAGATTCTAAATCCACGCGAAAATCAAGAAAAATTTATCTTTCACTAGTTATAAATAAGATGAAAGTCACTTCCTGTCTCCCATAATCAGGAAAATCAAACATATCAAAATAATCAGTATGATCCATTTATCTTTAACTGCAACAACGTAATGTTCTTCATTAATCCCTTTAGTTTTTTTTATTCCATCGCACGTACTTAAAAATAGAAAGCCATAATGTTCCGGTATATAACTAAAAAAAACCAAAAACACTGCCTTCAGGAGTTGTGTCCGCAACGTGAAGACCAGCACTGCAGCTGCGTTTCTCATAATAGTCGAAGGGGAGTGAGTGAAAATCCCGACAAACATTCGGATTGAAAGGTGGGGTTATTTTCAATGTTCACGGTCAAATGCATTTTCTGCAATCAACTGGTTTCTAATGTCTACCATCAATTTCTTTTCAGATATCAACTTCCGGTGTTAGCAAACCCTCAAAACTTGTCTTTTAACTCCCTTTTGCTAGCAACGCCAAGCATTTGTTCGATCATCCTATAATTTCCTTTCCACTTGGATGAGTTCGTGAGCACTTCAGACAGGAAGCTGAGATTCTTTAAAACACAAAATGGACTCTTTCTCGACCGTCCAACGTCTATCATCTCGCGCAGCTGGAACTGTTCCCAAAACTCAATCATACAAGACGTTCAAACGGCCTACGGCGCACATCAGCGTACATGACGCCTACATTTACGCCTAAATAAATTTATATGCCTCATGTTTCTCCAAAGTAGAGAAGCCAAAACCAATGTCGATATCATTTCAAAACGACGACCGTCTTAAAATCATCAAATTTGTAGAAAAACATACGCTGAACAAACAGTGAACTTGCATCTCGTCAAAATTTGCTCGATAAACTAACGAACAACAAGTCACGGGTGTTTACATAACATGTTTTTCTATCTACTACAGTTTAGCCAACTTGTAGAATGTTTGCATGCATGTGACTTGTAGCTCATCAACATTTACATCCTGCAAATGACAAATGTTTACATGTTTGTTTTCTAAAGTTCGCAGGTTCTCCAATTCTCTAATCTTGTTAAAGTTAAGCGCTATAAATTAGCATGCTATCAATGTGTCATCGCCTAATATATTCCAAATCAACAAAGATTTTTATAATTGGGATTCACTTAATCCCGCGGTTTACTAATCGACTGGTAATTAGCTCTATCTTAATCGACTTTTACCTTATCTATTTTTATGCACGCTGAATAATCGGTCACTTATCTCAGAGAGCCATTCACTTGGCATTATCTACAAATACGTCAATGCGCACATTCAAGGGTTTAGTAGATATATTAAAGAAAAATCGTGAGTGGTAGTGTTATCCCTGGCTAAATCCCGGATTCCAGCGATGACAACATTTACTAGGCATCCGGAGTTCCTCAATTCTCAGTGCGTAAACAACAATATCCGTTTGTTTTCCACCAGTTGTTGATTTCCTAATCAAACTAGCAATTGAATTTTATGACATGTAAACAATAGCTTCAATCGAAAATTCTGCAGTAAAATATTCAACTACCCTATAAAATTACCGGTCATACAAACGTACTGATTACAAATAGAATCAATACAAATTCGATTCGCTCCTTTTCCTACATCTGCATTTATACATCTAAAACCTTAGCTTTATACGTTTAATTTTTTTCTTTTCTTTTCTTTTCTTTTCTTTTCTCATTGATTCAAAACATCAATATAAAACGTTGTCTCGAGAGAATGCATCATATTTTTTTGACAGGAAGCAAATTCAATACATTACCTTCAATTTAAAAATATCTTCATTTTTAAACTTCCCATACCGTAATCTGAGCTTTTTATTAGTTTTATATTAGTAATAGCCATCATGATGTTGGTATCAGTGATTGCTTGTGACATAGATATCTATAAATTCGCCCACATTTTACTCGTCTAAAATTTGATTCTTTTTTCCCTTTCTCAAACTCATGACATTGATAAACTTTATCTCAATGTCCATACCACTATCTTCTTGGTAAAAGACAATGTCCAATCTCTTCGAGTCAAAGGAAATAAAAGAACCAACCGCCAATGGAGCAAATTCGAATTGCAAGTTAAGATGATGTGACTCCCAACACTATTCAATAAACTTTTTTTTCCCCTATGGTTTTATAGAACGTGGGAACAAAACTGCTGAGTACAGGTAGAAGAGTAAAAAGCTATATCTGCGAGAAAAAAGTTTGATGTAAAAGAAAAATTGATTACTTTAAAGCCTCAAGTTAAAAAGTCAGTTTGATAAAAAATGTACACATAAAAAACTTTTAAACAAATATTACACTTGTTAATTGCAAGTCATTTCAAAAATTACTTCTTTTTTAAATTACATTCTTAAAGAATTCAAGTAGAATAGAAATTAGCAGAATTAGGGCAATTTTCATTCATGTTTTCTGTCTATTTACCGACTTAATAAATTTGAAATTGCATTCACATCAATTTAAATTGTGAAATGGCTTCATCAGTGCGAATAAATAAATTCAAATTCTCATTACAATAAATTACTCGCTGCATTTTAATGGAACTGCCGATGATCTTTTCCCTACCTCTTTCATTTAAATTCACACTATTATTTTTCATTACTTTTCCTGCATTATTATTCCCTTTAGTCGGATATTAAAAATCTATTATGATATTTCAGTTTAATGCAAGACGAAATTTTAAAAAAAAACTACCATATTTTAAAAAATAAAACGAAAACATTTATCTGTCACCTGTGCGCTGCAAATACCAATTTATTTCCTCGTTCTTTTTCCTCGTCTTAAATCAGATGTGACAAAAGCATTGTTATGTCCTCAGGTGTAGCAAATTAAATTTCAAGTAAAATAAAAAAAGGAAATAAAATGTAAAATATGTTTATCTGATAGGAATGATAATTCGTATAATGCAGAGCACATTGCAAAAGATATTATCTTTTAGTATACTTTTTTAAATTAATGATTCTGGCATTTAACGGAAACTACATTTGCACCTTATTAAAAACCCATTATCATTATTATTCAGTCAATGATGCGCGATTATGCTTTCATTACTGTTGAAAATATACAAAATAATAAGTAAAAATAGCATATCGACTACCGAATGATATTCATAATAAAATGTTTAAATTAATCGGTATACAAAACAACAAAACTTCTACGATATAAAAAAACTTAAATAAAGTAGTAAACACTCACCCATGTGTGTAGCTTCGATTTGTGCCTTGTATCAACCTTCGAACTTCTAGTTCATTTTTACATTACAGCCAATAAGTATTGAGCAGAAAATATTGCTACTTATAAACATATAAGTGATGTCATTATATGTTAATAAGTTTTAGTAAAATGTGCGCAAATGCAGAACATGTTTTTATTATTTGAATAATTCCTATTTTTGCCACTCAAAAACTACAACATGTGATTAGTTCCAATGTAAACCACAGCCAATCCCAGCAGCACCAACATTAGAACACCAAAATTCGAGTTAATTTATATAAAATATAAAAATCACTAATCATAAAATTAATTTATTTTTAAAATTTAGCTAAAAACTTCACCAAATACACTCGTCCTGCACATATCAGCTTTATAAACCATTGTGTAAAACAGACGCAACAGATTTCATAATCTGTCTGACCTTCATGTGCATAAATCAAAAATACAGAAGAGACGAAAAAAAACAGAAAACGAAATTTTAAATTATTATGAAACTTTCCATGCCTACCGGTCTCTTCATTTAAAAAGATAAAACAAACTAAAATCTTTCAGCACACATTTAAACGAATATCCACCAAAATAAAATAATTTTTACTTTTTTCCAATAAACAAAAAAAAAAGTAACTTCTACCATCAAAACCTTTTTTATTACATTAAATTGATAGTTGAGAAACACATGAAAAATTGGCAGCACAATAATAAAACACTAATGACTTCAGAAAAATAGTTAGAAATGGTATGTTGTTACCTGCGGCAGCATGCAATCACCTATCCTGTCGTCTTGCGACTAATACACATGATTTTCTTTCTTTTAATTTCACTCGGTATGGGGTGGTAGGAACGGTGAACATTGGCAATTCTCTTGTAATTAGCTGAAAGAGGCAAACAAAAGAACTTTAAAAACCAATTAATGTGATATTGCGAGCGGAGTCTTCTTTTGCCTGGCATCTTGCCATAGACAAGACAAGAACAAACCAGCAAGTGTTTGCTTGCCAACTCCCTACTGGATATATTCCCTATTGGGGTTTGTCATGTGACTTTATCCAATATATGATAAAAATATAGCTTCATTAGCCCTTTACGTGTTAACCCTAGTGAGTCATTATTCCATGAAAACTCATGCATAATGTGAAATATTTTTTTTTTGTTTCTTTCTAGTAAACGTTGTGAATTTTTCATTAGCCTGGAAATGTAGTTAAAATCAAATTAGCTAAAAGGATAAGGAAAGATAATAAATCAATAGAGAAGGTAAAATGAAAATAGGAAATGTCAATTCAAAATATTTATCTATTAAATTCGCATTGAGTATATTTACTAATCAAATTATATTATTTGAGAAAAATAAAACCAAACAAATAATTAGGTTTAAACAAGAAATTTTAAAACTGAATCGGCTTGAAAATGTTATAAAAGAAAAGTTTAAGATCAATCGATCACATGGGAGATCATGAAATAATTTTATACATCCTGCTGTAAATAAAATTGCACTCTTAAATTCGTAAAGTAGAACGGTGAAACAACACTTAAAAGTAAAAATAACTGACATAAATTGTGTCATTTCAAGTTGAGATCCGCGAGGTGAAAGCGTGTCTCATTCTTGGGGGTATCTCTTTAGCAGTCGCAGACACGAAGTACTAAAACATTCCTACCTGTGAAATAACTCATTCATGATCCAAAATACTTGTTTACCTGTACATCTTCGTGTGTTCGTCTGGCATTTTTCCAAGAAGATCAAGCATGCCGTGCGAAAACTCTTCCAATCTTCTCAGCTCGCCTTCATGTTGAATAGCGAAATGTATGATGGGATTGATATATTGCGACATCTGTTGCAAATATTTTAAAACTTCAATCGTTAAACTTTAACCGCGAATTTTAAATAAGATATTTGTTTTAAAAATCGCGTTATCGTGTTTTATTAAATAAATTGTATTGTCATTCAACATTACTTTATTCAAATAGCAACTGTTCGAATAAAAAACTCGCAAATTGTTTTCAAAATTATTTTCAGCCATCACAGAAATTAGACTGAAGAAAAATTTAAATAAACATTAACAACTATCAAGCTACTGTACCAATAACCAAATACAAAAATATGCTTATTATTGACTGATACCACAGATAAATGTATCCAAGTCTAAAGTTTATGCCGCAACGGAGTTTACTTAATTTTTTACAAAAGTTTATAGGCAAATTTCGCTCCGTTAATATGAACAATCGGACGCAACCAATAAAACAAATTAAATAATGCTTTAAGAATGTATATAAATTCTGTTTTTTATCTTTTTTTTGTTGTAGAAATTAGTCGCTGAGAATTCGATCGAGTCATTTTTTGATTGGAAGCAACAGATGGAAGCAAAGCCTGTTTTTTCCCATGTCCAATCGATCGTGGTAAAGTGGCTGCTCTATCACTCACTCTGCTCGCTTTTTCGTGCACAACTATAACAGATTGACTCATAGGTGGATGATCATCTATCACGAAAAAAAGCAATTAATTACGGTATACCATTGTCACTCCTCGAAAAAATCATTTGAAATGTGTCAATGTTTTACCCTTTGTTTTATTTCGTCGACAATTATAGGGACATCCATTCACTTCAGTAAGATGTTTTTTCCAACTTTCTTCACCGGGTGGGATATTGTTGTGGCACAACGGACATCGGCATGAAACACGTTCTGGTGGAGCAGCTATTGACAGAATTTCTTGATTAATAATTTTTGTTCTATTTTTAAGATTAATTTAACATTTACGATTGCACGATTTTAATTCGACGTGACTTTGGTAGGAAGATTTCGGAATAGCTTCTTGACATCGTTCACATTTTTTAAAATCATCTTTATTCGCGCATTCCGTAAGATGATGTACGGTAAGAGCAGAAATTTCAACTATCTGTAAATTTTCTTCATTACATTTAATACAATTCTATGCTGTATAAAGAAATGTTTGTTTATATACCTGTCTGCAAAACCGACATTTGATGAGCATCGGGCATGATTTCCAGTAATGAAAATCCAATCCTTCATTATTAAAACTATCATTAACTTCTTCACAAAATATACAAGTTCTAGAATTTAAAAAACGACATTCAATATGTTTTTGACTCATTTAACAAACATGTAAATCTTACTTATCTAATATTTCCATATCCATACTAATCAAATCTTCCGAAACCTCTTTATGTGCAGGCTTTTCATATACTTTTAAATCTTTGTTGTTACAAGTTTTTTCTTGTTTTTTTTATCTTGACCTAACCTTGCTTTTGGTTGATTTAGTTTATCAATTTTATCTAAGTGTTCGTACAATTGTCTATATAAAATATTTCTTCTGGGCTTTTCATCATCTAGCGGTAAATGTTTTCGAATTTCTTTGGCTGGTCGTTGCTTGTATAAATGAATAATAATATGTTCGGCTATTTCTCTAACTGGTCCTAAGGGGTGTTGAAGAGCAGGTGCACAAAAATTCATTACGAGATCAACAGTAAGATGACCTTGAATCCCTTTTTTCATCACAAGCTGCTCTACTAATTCCGCCCTGCTTTGCGCCAATCTTGGAGTCACATTGCTTTGAATTGGACGGCAACACTGCGCTGGAATATTGTGTAGTGATGCGAGTTCAGGAAATTCGGACATAGTTATAATATAGTTCATAGCTGCAGCGCGGATCCTCGGAGACTAAATTTTAAAAAAATACCGGTTATGAAATTCCTAAAATTAAAATAAATAAATCTAATTTGTCTAACTCACGTTGTCACCAATGCGATTGATCAACTCTGGAAGAACTTTATCTACTGCAATTGATATTTCGTTTTTACTAATTCTGCACACATAAAATAAATTAATTCTGATTTCAATTGGTTTCGGTTGGTGTTGATTACTTGTTATTTTCTGGGAACCTCTTTAATAGACTTGTAAGAACGTTAATAGCTTGAGTAAATACCTTACAAAAAATATATTACAATTATTACAATTATATATTACAACATGTTCGCTTGTTTACTTACTGTTAGCACATTATCATTAAGTGCCTTTAAAATAAGAAACACTGACGCTTTGAACATTTTTGTAGTTGAAACATCAAATTTATCTGGAGTAAAATCTCGTAAATGCTTTTGAATAGCTTTCAAAGCTAAGATTCTTTCAGAAAAAGTTTTAGAATAAGCATTCTCCACTAAATTCAATCCAAAGACATCAACTGGCAAAACGGCTTCACGTCTGTCCCTATCTGATAAAGTGTACTTTGAATTCTTCAGAGCCTTAGTTGCGTCTTCGTCCGATAGTTCTTCATCCATTAGACCACTCCGTCTGCAATGTAGTAACAAATAGAATGATTATTTGTATTACAAACAGTAATTTTATTGTCAATACTTTCTTAAAGCAGGTACTGTAGTATTTTCATATTCTTCAAAAGTATTTCCGGCATCTTCTTCAACAAAATACTCATCTGCACCACTTTTTCCTGATAGAAGATCAGGTAGAAGATCAGGTGATAAAGGTTTTTCTGCAGGCTCTATTAACGATCATCAATCCAAGCAACCGAAAAATTCATTTAAAGAAATTAACTTACCATTTCGAGGAGACGGTGATGATTTTGCAGGCTAAAAATCAAACAAATATGTAATGTAAATAATGTAAATAATGTAAATATTTCAAATATTCCAATTCAGACCTGATCATCATCGAGCAGTTTATGCAATTCTAATTGAGCATAAACACCCATGCGATACTCTTCAATCTGGTGTTGCTTTTGTCTTGCTTTATCAAAATCACTCATGTCGGTTACCTGCTTTTTCTCAATTTCGTATTTCCCAAGTTTTTCTCCCGCTTTGTGTAACTCAAAAGATACGTTTTTTAGTTTTCTAGCTAAATCGTATTGTTCATCTATAAAACGATTTAAATTAATAAGAAATATATTTTGAAATAAATAATGTAGAGTAGGTACCCAATATAGCGGCTTGTTTTTTTGTTTCTAGTTTGCGAATAATATGCGCTACTTCTGAATCCTGGTACATATCAAAGGCTAAATCGTCAAGAGAAGATATTATATCGGCCTTTCTTTGATTTATTGCACCGGCTTCGGTCGTTGAATAATTATCGTCATAATCATCACCAATAACATTAACAGCGACTAATCCCACCTGAGATAACATTTGAATAAAAAATCGTTAATAAAGGTTTATAATTCTACAATGCCGATCTCTACCTGATTGCAAAGATTGTGTCTATTGACATAATTTTTATGCAGTATAAATTTGACTAATATTCCGATTGCATCAACATGGACTGACTTTAGTTCGCGTGCTTTATAATTTGTACCTTCATTATCCGATAATGTCACCGAACTTAGAAAAAAAGCAAAACCCATTAAAAATCCAACAAAAAGTGTATTTTCATATATAAATATTTACGATACCCAAGTAATTGATAAACAGCATTTTGAGATGCGACAATAGCAGTATCATCTACCATATCTCCAACTAATAGATCTATTTTTGTTGCTAAAAATAATTATTAAAAAATAAATTATTAATATGTATTTAATGATTGTTTTTTTAAAGGATTAATAACGTACCTATCAGAAACTGATGTGATAACATTTGAATTTTACATATTTTTGTACGACTGTCCAATTGGATGGTGAGTTCTTGTGGATAAATGCAAAATCTAGGATATGGATAAACATGCATAAACCTGTTTAGTTAAACATATCAATTTTAAACATTACATTTTAAGATGTACTTTGGGGAATGCCATCCTTGAATTGTTGGTCCATGAGTATTCAACTCTTTCGCTCGAAATTTTTCATCTTCTCCAGAAACGGAAGCTACTCGGAAAACTATTTTGTGCGGCATCATCTACCGTTGCATTGGTTCAGCATGCTAAAAATAAATCAGTTATTTGATTGGATTTTATCAATGAAGCCGAAACCTGGTGTTTACTAGATCAGAAAAGTATTCTGCTTAAAAATCAAAGTATTTCAGACGAACATGGAGGCCAAACCCATAAACAACACGAGTGACGTAACACTGCCGTGCGGTGAAGCATCAGTGGGGTGCTTTTCAGTCGTTAGTATAACCAATGCCGTACGGCAGTAACAATAACAATAAACCATTAAAATTTGTGGAATCAGATTCAATGCCTGATTAATCGTTAATTTATTTACGTAATTTTTCCGACAATTCAATCCCAGATTCCCAATAACGTAATGACAAATTTAGTGAATAATTAGAGTCGCCTGTCTCACGGAACCCATAGAAATGTGTAATCATCTCTACTCGGAAGTTGTAGGATTTCCAGTAAAACTTCATTCTCATCAATATTTTCCTTTACAGTTGCCAATTTCTACCTTATTATATTAATTCATCGATTGTTCAATACATTAATCACAGTTTTTAACAGAATTAAATGTTTACTTAAAATCTATAAGATTCAATTTGTAATTCATCTTTCTCAGGTATTTTTTTAAATATTAAAATACTTAGGCCATTATACAACAAAGTGGACGTAATGACTCACATGGGTTTTTTGGATTAAAGAGAGCAACAGCATGCAGCAAAATTCCTAGCGTCTATTACGTATTATTTACCTACAAAAAAAATCAATATAAAATTTCGTAATTTTTTCCCGAGAAATTTAAAATGTTTTCTAAAATATTTTTAAAAATTCTATGAATAAATATAATTTAAAAAATGACTTGCCTTCAGTACAGAGATGTTACTACAGCCACGCGATGGAATCTATTGATTTGGCTCTTCCCTGCCCCTCTCAATGGTTCGGTTCCAGTTTTCTGCCTCTCAGCCCTCTGCCACCAGAAGATTCATTGGATGTGGCCCTCTCCGCCAATTACACCTTGGCTCATTGCCTTTTTTTCTGTTCTACTTTGTTTTGACCCTCTTTTTTTATACCATTCGACATACTTAACCCTTTGAGTCTATCATAAAATGATGATTTATTTCAGTATAGTTAGTGCAAGATATTGAAACTACGTATGAGTAAACATAACTAAACTGAACATGTTCGTTTTTTTCTATAGAACAATAAATGGTTAAAACTCTATATACAACAAATATAAATTAAAAGTCATACAAATCTGATTATTCTAATCTACCTTTCTGAAGTGATTGGCATTGATCAAAAATGAGCAACTGAAATGTTTACCAGCTGTGTAAAGCACGTTAAAATGTTTTAAATATTAAAAAACTTACAAATTTCAAGTACATTAGAGTATAATAAAATGCAATAGTGCATTCAACAGTTGTAAAATACTACACAATTAGCAAAAACGTGTTTAAAAATGTGACTAACTATGAAGATGTAGTTTAAGAATAAATTACGTAAATCCAACATTCAGTTTACCTCAAATAATAAAAATAAAACAAAGATACTGTACCATCGTCAGTTCCCCTTAAATTCACTACTTAAATTAGAATGAAAAAATAATTAGCTGCCATGTTTTAAGTACTTTGTATCTCCGTTAATTTTGAGCAACTTTAAAATTGCATTCTCATGCAAATCAAAGTTCAAAAAACTTGAAAACTTCAAATACAGTGAAGTAATAACTGAATACATAAAGCAAAATTGTAAAAACAAGTGTTACAAATCCGCATTATCACACCTTTTTTTCGGAAATATTTTTACACATTCTAACAAATCTTAATGTATCATTTGGCTCAGCATGATCAATGAGGTAACGATCACAAGCTTCTTGGATAATAGTCAAAAATTTAAGCTCATCCTCATCGCACGAGTGATCCTCAGGTACCATATCCGCAAGAAGCTAACAATTAGAAACACTTTAATTTTCCCATGTTTTTATTTTAATTTTCTATTGATTACCTGTAACTCTGGCTCGGTAAGAAGAAAAATACGACCCGTGTCTTGTTTTAAACCTTGAACCAACCCATGTAAAGGGCTTTGTGACACTTCACTTGATCCAACAGCTCCATCAGAAGCCAATTTCCATTTATTCGACTGCACTGACCAGACAAAAAAAAAACAACCAAACCATCAATTTTTACATAAGTCTAAATAACAAAACAGAACATGTTAATACTTTGCAGTTTAGGTTTCCACTTCTCCCCGTTTCTGAGTAAAAGAAAAATGGTATTCGTGGGTAACATTTTAAAATAATCCTCTTCATCCACTTCAGTTCCATCTTCTTCCAACACTACAATCACCTCATCATCACCAACTCCAAGGCAGAGCTTCCCTGCATAGCATAAACGTATTTTACTTATAGAATTAGTGCAAGGGCAATAAACATCAAATGATTACCTCGTTCAATAAGCTCTCTTAAACTTCCAGCGACAATTGTATGCTTCGTTGATCGGTCGGAACTCCAAATTTTAAATGGGCGTAAACATGGACCCTAAAAAAAATGCAAATTCAAATAATAAAAAAAGTTTAGATGCATTAGCGATAATTATTTCTTTGTGCTTGTATTAGAAAACATTAATTAGTGAATAATTCAATCGTAAATTGTTACCGCAGCTGTCATCACTGATTTTTGCTCAAGAATTAATTCTCATTTCTCTTAGGGCTGGCGTTACAAAACGAAGAAATACAGCGATTAGGAAAAGCGCCAGAATCCGCCTAGTGGCAAATTGTAAAACAACAATAATCAAATTTGCATAAACCTTAAATTACATTTTAAAGATTTAAAGATATTTACTGGTTTGTACGCAGAAAGTTTTCTAGATGACTCACTGCATGTGAACCAAGTTAATTATTATATAAAATTAAAAAGCATTTTCTTTGCAGTAATCTTTATTTACTTAACGACTTACCAAAATTTGCTTACTACAGTACATCACTTACTGAACATACATTTCTAGCTTACATAATGCCAACAAAAAATATTCAACTTAAATTTAGTTTGGAATTAGATATGACTTTGCTAACAATCGATTACTTTTTATATATATATATATAATATATACAACAAACAAAACCATAAAAATTGACTTTGACTGTAATGTCGAACATCGTTATTGCGATAGCAAAATAAGGAAGTCAGCAACGTGTTTCGTACAAGCCACTACGACCGATGTAACGAACCCATTTAATCACATCGTGATCACTATAATTCAATTTTGGCTCAAATACTTTCAAATAGCGAACTTTGAATCCAGAAGGTGCGAACGGAACCTGCCAAAAACGAATTTTTAACATCAACTTCGCACTGAAACTGTGTCAGAGAATAAATTAATTATAACATACCTCAAAATTCATAGAAATCGGAGGTCGAGTCCACTTTTTCTTTGCATCTGTTTGCAGCAGTTCAATTTCGGCGCTAATTTGCGATTCTTTCATTCCTCCCATGCGCTTAATCCTTGAAATAAATTCACCAATTTACTGTGAAAACGTAATTGCGGAAAAACTGCAATTCCTTACTTCCAAACGATAGCATTTTCACTGGCCTTGTATTTAGCTTTTCCTTTCATGCATATAAGCTGGACACCACTGGTGTTCAATGGCGTTGGAATTCGAACCTAAGAAAGTCAACTTACAATTAATTTAAATCAAATTTAATTTCTCCTTAAATTATTTTCTCACTTCAATTTTCTGTGCCAACAATGATGGTTTAAAGTTGGATTTAATCACAACTTTCACTTCCATTTTTGTACGTCCGACTTCTCGCACCAATGGAATAACACGGAATGGGAGACTAATATCCTTCGTTGTACGATATCTACCACATAAATCGGCATATTTAAAAAAATAATAATAAAGAATTGAGTTTCTAAAATCTCATACCTCATCAGTTCAAATTCGCCATCAGGTGGAATAAAGCTAATGCTATGCTCGGTTTCAAATTTACTTAACTTGACGCACTGATGGAATTGGCAATCGTCAATGGCAATGGAAGTTTTCCCGCTTGTTCTAATTTAAACGGTAAATTTTAAACAACAACAAAAAAAAAAAAAAAATTAAAAAAAGAAGAAAACCAACCGAGCAGGATCATCAGTAGTTGATCCTTTGCCTTTGCTATCCATCACTATTTTGTCATTAATGCCGAATTTGCATTCGGGCATTCCACTCAAATAACTCTTCATTACAACTTTTCCAGCAACATGAGCACTCAACACTTGACCTAATACAATATTTTTACAATTAATATTACCATTTTAGCAAATGCGATGTGATTAAATACCTTGTGGAGACATAAGCAAATTAACATATTCTAACACATCCAAAAAGAGTTCGTTGCGTCGGTATTTTATTCCTTCTCTACGCCAACCAATTTGGCCGGTCACTTGAGAAGTAATTTGTGCTTGTTCTTCTTTAGTTTGAGACTTAATTCCTTGTTGGGTGATGAATGTTTTGAGAATGCCTGTATCCGTGTTTTGTGGATAGCCAAAATCAAGAATCTCTGTAAAAAAAATAAATATAGTTTCCTAGAAATCTTAAAATAATTTATGCAAATAACCATCTAATAATTCGTAAATTAACACGAAATTGTTTTTGATGTTTTCCTCCGAAATTTTTCCGAAGTATGATTGCATCACTTCAACCATTTTCAGAAGAAACTCAAAAACCATGGCAGCGTTCACATTTTGACGAGTAACAGCAGCCAACCAAATGTTTGATCTCTTAATGTGAAAAAAACTCGTTCTCGCGATATTCGTAACGGGTGAGCGTACTTGCTGTCGAGCATGGATCACATTTACTCGAAATGCGTCCACTGCATTTCGGCTAAAAAAAAAAAGCAAATGAAAATCTAGAGTAAGGTAACTTGATTTAACATAAAATAAAAATTTACTCACCCGATATCATCACGATACACACGAGATATAAGAACTTCCCCCTTATGGTTGTAAATAAACAACCCACCAATCATCGTAAGAATTATAATAATTCCGAATTTCTGGGAAAAAAATGAAAAAATGTCATTATGCTGCGATTCAGAAGGTTATCTCCGCGATATCCGGTTATTGAGTTTTGCCATTTCTTTTGCTATATTTTTATAGTAAAGCGATAGATTTCTGTACTTTTATGATTCGGTAACATTTCAAAGTATTGAAATTATATTTTACCGGTTAATTTCAGAACCAAAAAAGGATCATTTGACGGTGGGTGTTTCCCTCGATTATTTCCTCGCTTCCTCACTCCCGAGTTTGCTCTCTGTACTCTCTGCAGAAAAGAAACGAGAGTTCATTTCTGCGCGCCTCCTATAGCGGCCGACAAAATTAACTTTGTTGACGTCATATATTATTTGAATCAGTATTAATTCTTGCTACTTTCTTATGTCAGAAAATTATAGCTCCGGTCTATCAAATACAGTTCTAAATAGAGACCGATACTGCAATAATGTTATTTGTCAATAATTTTACTTTCTTGCATTTCTTAAAAAATATTTTATATTTATTTAAGTAAAAATATTTATTTTAAAAATAAACAGTTTTAAAAAATTAAGTTTTAAAATACAAATAAAATTTATATCTAGATTTATATTTATTTCCAGATCTGTTTCGCGCATGCGTGGCTATCGGCATAAGCCTTTAGACAGACCGATCTGTTCAACGTGGTACACGGGAATTTTAAGGTTGCCGCCATCATGACCGTAGTCAACGTAAGTTATTAAATTGTATCTGCTATTGCATAAAATCGAATTTTGAAGATGATCCACCGGAATATCTTTCACTTTCCAACTCCGGAGATAATTTTAAACTTTGATCTTCGATGGATTAGAGCTGAAATGCAATTTATAAATAAGCCTAACGCGTGCTCATTGTACTGATTATGGGATAAAATAATGTTTTTATTTAGGCCCAGCAAGCGGCTGCAAAAAAGCCATCCAAGCCTGGCAAACCCCAGCAAAAGGGTAAAGGCAAAAAGAAGAAAACTCAATTGAAATTCTCCATCGATTGCAGCCATCCAGTCGAAGATGGAATTATGAACGCGTCTGATTTCGTATGTCACTAAAGAATTTTGTGTGTGCAAATAAACACTTGTTAAAGAATTCTTTATTATGTTTTCAGGAGAAATTTCTGCACGATAGGATAAAAGTTAACGGCAAAACGAAAAATCTTGGCAAAGATATTTCAATCGAGCGCAATAAGTCTAAAGTTAATCTTACATCGGACATCGCTTTCTCTAAAAGGTATTCTTAAATTTGTAATGATCGAAATATATGTATTTGATATATTCGTATTGTAGGTACTTGAAATATTTAACGAAGAAATATTTGAAGAAAAACAATCTTCGAGATTGGCTTCGCGTTGTGGCTACCACTAAGGATGCGTATGAATTACGCTATTTCCAAATTAATAACGAAGAGGAAGACGACGATGAAGACAATGATTAAACAAATGTTTGTTATCGTGGAATTAACAGGAAAAAATAAACAAAAAAAATTTAATTGGAAGTTATTTTCATGATTAACAAAAAAAAAAAGAATAAGCTCGACATTTAAAATCTGGTTGTTACATTTTCATTATTTGGTAAAATTTTTTCGTATTCATTTGACATTTTTATTTCTGGTTCAACTGCTTTTTGAGGTGAATTTTTACTGTGGTGAATTCCATACCCGAAATATATTAACATCCCTGCAAGTAAATTAGACAATCAATTTCTTTGTTTATATTTGAAGAAACAAAGAAATCTGTAACTTGTTTACAGTACCTATGACCATCCAAACTGCAAATCGTATCCAAGCGTACATATCTAAACTGGTAAGAAGAAAGATGTTGCACAAAATGCTGAGTGCCGGAATAACTGGTACCCAGGGAACCTGCATAAATTTAAATTTACATATATCACTCAATGAAACCATTTCGCATATAATTCTTACCTTAAAAGCGAGTTTCTCTTCACTTTGCTGATAAATGAAAAGAATCACGAAACTTGCCACACTACCAAGAAAAAATATTACTACAAGCAAGATGGGCCACCAAGATAGTCTTCCAATTTCCACGTTTGCAAACTGCAGCACACAACACAGCCCTGCAAACATCACGACAAGAAAGAGAGTGGCTGCCGCGGGCACGGTCCCGGGCGAAAAACGATCGAAGATTTTGATTTTGAAGAATATTGATGGTTTGAGGCGTCCGCCACAATCTGTAGACTATATAAAGATGTATTTAAACTTTGATTTTAATTCAATTTTTATTCTTACCACAGATTTGACATTTGGCCTGTATCTCAATACGATGACGCTGGCACTAACCATTGTATAAGCCATTAATGTGCCAATCGACATGAAATCCACCAATTTATCCATACCAAAAAGCAGGGCAATAGTAGCTGTCAGAAAGGTACACGTAACTAATGTGTTAATTGGCGTTTGTGTTTTTGGATGCACGTAGGCTAGGAATTTAAAAAGTAGTCCATCGGCTGCCATGGCATAGACAACTCGAGGTAATGCGAAGAGGCTTCCAAACATGCTTGTTGTCATGCCAATTAAAGCACCGATAGAAACTACATAGTAAACCCAAGTTGCTCCAACATCTGCGAAGGCATCGGGAAATGCTGATATGGGATTGATGTGATCGTAGCGGACTAAGAGAGTTAAGATGACGGACATGGCGACGTAGGCGGTAGTTGTTATTAACATCGCGACAAACGTGGCGATAGGAATAGACCGGGATGGCGTTTTGGCTTCTTCTCCGCTCGTTGCTATAGAGTCAAAACCAACAAATGCAAAAAAACATTTGGCTGCACCTTGAATAACCCCCTGGAATCCGAATGCAAAAAACCCACGAGGTGCTTCTGACCAATTCGATGCTTTTGCATAATAGATACCCGCACCAATAACAAATAAAATTATCACCAAATTCCCAGCGGTTAAGAAAGTGTTTACATTGGTGGAGCCTTTTACACCTACAATTAGTAGGATACATATGAGAAGGCATATGCCGACTGCGACAAAGTCAGGAAGATCCGCGAAAAACGAAACGTGCAAAGTGCCAATATACTTTTCGGTCCCATTAGCAATGGTTCTGTGAAGCAGACCGTCCAAATAACCACTCCATGCACGGGCTACACTGGCGGCTCCAATCATCTGCTCTAATATTACATCCCAGCCGATGATAAAAGCCCACACTTCACCTAATGTCACATAAGTATACACATATGCCGATCCAGCTTTTGGTACGCGTGCACCAAATTCGGCATAACAAATAGCTGCCAGTAAACTGGTGAAGCCTGCAATTATGTAAGATAAAACAATACTGGGTCCGGCTACAGTTTTGCTCACTTCCCCAGTGAGCACGTAGATGCCCGCACCTATCATGTGACCTACACCTAATAATTAAAATAACAAGAATTAATTTTGTCAATATTTAAACAAAATTGTTATGAATTTATTTATACGTTACCTAAAAGACAGATGTCCAGAGTTGTCAAGCATCTTTTTAAAGGTGTGGCAAAGATGTCATCGCCAAGGATTTTTTTTCTGCTTAGTTTATTTACTGTATTTTTAAGACTACAGCAGGTTTCAGAGTTTTCAGTTGGGGTAACCATAAAAGTTTTATTGTAGTTCGACGAACCTGTAAATTTGTAGAACAACAATACATGTTAGAATTTCATTTTTCAAATTTCATATCATTTGACTAAATATACCATTTGCATGGTTGGCCTAATTTTTTTTAAATTTCTTCGTTTTTTAAAAGTACCATAATTAAATTAACAAAACTATCAAAGTTTTCCTTCTTTTTATTTAATGTGGAAAAATCACATTTGCTTTAAATTCCTCGTGTCGACATTCTTGAGAATGATTTAAAAATTCTCTAGGAAAAGCTTTCAGGATTTTGCAATCATAAACCTCATTGCACAGTGGAAAAACAGTAATAAAAAATCCATAATAAATTACAAACAAAAACAAACAACTTTAAATTACAAACAAAAACAAACAACTTTAAATTACAGAATGGAAATGAACTAACCTTTTAAGTTATATTATCTTTTTAATATCCTGTATTTTAATTAATTTAAATTAAATCTATTCAATAGACCGGTATGCAAAACCAGGTTAAAATGTGTAGCTAAAAATACTTGTCAACATTCAAATTTTCAACCCACGGTATAAAATTTATGTATATTTTTTGTTAATCTAGTATAAAGCGTAAATAACTTGTTAAATTCTTTTGTTAAACTTACTTCCATTTGCAGACATTTTAGCTGTTATTTTTTTCTTTCCGTGGTGAAAGGCTGTTTTTTTCTGTTTTGTTATAGCGAAGACATGTAAATGAGACCAGTTGAGACTAGCCAACTCATAAAGCCATGACAATCATTAAATCTTGCGTTACCATTGGTTTTCCCTGATAGATCCCAAATTGCTTCATATGATGTGTGAAGAATAAAAATAATTCCTACAGCATTTGAACAGTTTTATTTGTACATTTATCACTAATATATTTAAATTGAACCCAAATTTTACTGATTAAATAAATTTTTCATGCGTGATTTAAACTAAGACACTTGAATTAAGAATATCATAAAATGTACATCACAACAAATCACAAAATATAAATAAACTTTAAAGAATAATTTTCATATTTTATATGGTTTTATAGATTATTTGTAGTAATTATAGTAATTTTCACAACAGGAAATAAATATGCATTATAATAGGCTCTTTGCAAAACACACTTTTATAATTTCCTATTCTTTAAAATTAAAAATATGTTTTTAAATCGAGTTTCGCAATGTAATTCTCCCGGTATGAATTATGTAACTATTCTTCCTTATCATTTACTTCACTTTACTTCAATAACGTCCTTCACTTCTTCAAGAGAACAATTTTTATTGTCAAGTACCTAAGATAATGTGTTTTTTATTACTCCCCATGTTTATCTTTAAGTATAAGTTGTTCGTCGTCGTCATCTTGTTTATAAGGTGGCTGTTGATGATGAATTTCAGTTTGACACATTGATCCCCAATTATTTTCCTGAGAATGATCGCCTGGGACTAATAGTGTAGAATAAATCGACACTTTGTCATTTTCTTTACTATGTCTGATTCCATACAGGAAGTAAACCAGCAGACCTGAAAATATGCGATACCTGTAATTAGGTGCCCGTTCGTTTTGTAAAAAAAATATCAAAATCTAACCTATGGTGATCCAAACTCCAAATCGTAACCAAGTCATGTGATGCAAGTGTGTCATAAGAGCAAGATTGCAAAATACGCTCAAAGTTGGGATAAAAGGCACGAATGGTACCTGAAAGCCATACAAATTTATTAGAATACTCAGAAATATATCTCACGTCTAAGAAATTATTCTTCATTGACCTTGAAACTCATTTCATCCGAATTTTGTTCGTGTAAACATATAAGGATGTAACATACAAGAGCGCAGCCAAGAAATACAACAACCAGTAAAACTGCCCACCAAATTGAATGATCCAACTCATGTTTGGCCAATTGCACAATACTGCATAAAGCAGCTAAAAACACAGTCAGCATTAAAGTGGATGAACTGACCACAAAACCAGGTTCACAGTCAAACATGGACTCGAGGAATGCAAAGGACGGTTTGAATCGTCCAGTGTTGTCCTGAAAAATATGTTTTGGTAAAATGCAATAATTAAAAAAAATTATACTGACTTGGGAGTCGTCTTCTTTTTCAGGTGCATCAGGAGTGGTCATTTGAAAATTTGAAGACGGTTGATATCTTAAAATTATAACACTCACAGCAACTATTGTATATGCCATTAAAGTCCCAATGGACATAAATTCAACTAATTTTTCAATGTCAAAAATTAGTGCTAGAATGGCAGTAAAAACTGTGCATACAATTAGATTCACCAATGGAACTTGAGTTTTGGGGTGAATCTTGGCAAAAATCTATGTATTAAAAAATTCTTTTTTCAGTTTTCATTTTTAACAATTTATACAGTACAAACCTTGAAAAGCAGTCCGTCTGTAGCCATGGCGTACACACAACGTGGAAGAGCAAAAAGTCCACCAAACAGAGAAGTGGTCATTCCAGCTAATGCTCCTATAGTAACCACAAATTTTGCCCACGATGCACCATTTTCAGAAAATGCATCTGGAAGGGCAGCACTGGGATTAATGTGAGTATATGGCACCATTAATGTCAGAGCCGAAGAGACGAGAACATAAGATAAAGTTACAACACTCATCGCAATCATCGTTGCTAATGGAATCGATTTTGAAGGGTTCTTTACTTCTTCACCAGCGGTAGCAATACTATCAAACCCGACAAATGCATAGAAGCACGCAGCTGCACCTGAAATAACTCCGCCGAATCCGTACGGTAAGAACCCACCTGGAACATCGGTCCAATTTTCAGTCTTCGCCCAGTAAAAGCCGAAACATACGACAAACGCAATAACACACAAATTGACTACCGTAAAAATGCTATTCACATAAGACGAACCCTTCACACCCAACGCAAGGAGAAGTCCAGTTAGAAGACACAATGTCATCGCTATGAAATCGGGATAAGTGCCGAAAAACTCAATATGGATCGCTCCAATATTCTCTAAAGTGGAATTTCTTATTACTCCTCCAAAAAGAGAATCCAAGTACCCGCTCCAAGCTCGTGCGACAGAGGCAGCACCCACCATATGTTCCAATAAAATATTCCAGCCTATAATAAACGCCCATAATTCGCCGATTGTAACGTATGTATATGCATATGCCGAGCCAGCTTTAGGAACACGAGCACCAAATTCTGCATAGCAAAGAGCAGCTAAAACTGATGCTATTCCGGCGATTATGAATGATAGTACGACACCTGGGCCAGCAATATTGTGAGCCACGTCCCCCGTTAGAACGTAAATACCTGCTCCGACCATATGACCAATACCTGTGAAATAATAAAAATTATTACAACCACAAAAAGATAAAATATTTATTTACCGAGTAATGTTATATCCAATGTATTTAGACATCTTCTTAAAGGTGTTTGAATAATATCAATGTCTAATTTTTTAGTGCGGTTTAATTTTTTACAAAATTCCTTCATTTTAATTTCCTCTAAAAGAACAAAAACTGTTTATTTTTAGCACTTTATTTAGTAAAAAAAAAACAAACCATTTCGTACCTATTTCCTGTTTGTCAATCTATATACGTAATATGTTTCATACCATAATTTTCTGTATATTTCATTGCCCGTATATTAGTGCAGATTTTCAAAAGCTATACAAATAGGTGATTTGGGTGAGTCATATTTTTTTGCCATTACCGGTTAGGATGACATGCGCTGCAAGTAATCAGAAATGTCTGCCACTCACAGTCAGCTGCTCATAAGTAAAAAAAAAAACATTAAAAAATGTCTATTACCGTATGAAACCAAATCTCATAAATATCTACCATCTGGTAGGAAATCCATCTTCGATGTAGTGCAGTTGTGCCCATCCGGGTACGATATCAACCGGATATAATTGCGGAAAATAGACGCTGCAAACTGCTGCCTTCTGTTGTGTCTTTAAGGAACTGGTCGATTATCACCACGACAACTAATTTACCAAAGTAGCATACGTATTTTATTGGTATTTACAGTACGGTGATATTTTATTGGTATTTACAGTACGGAGATCATTTTATTGGTATTTACAGTACGGTGATATTTTATTGGTATTTACAGTACGGAGATCATTTTATTGGTATTTACAGTACGGTGATATTTTATTGGTATTTACAGTACGGAGATCATTTTATCGTATTTACAGTACGGAGATCATTTTATTGGTATTTACAGTACGGAGATATTTTATTGGTATTTACTGGTATTTACAGTACGGAGATCATTTTATTGGTATTTACAGTACGGAGATATTTTATTGGTATTTACTGGTATTTACAGTACGGAGATATTTTATTGGTATTTTATTGGTATTTACAGTACGGAGATATTTTCTTGTTGTACGTATTTTGCTTTTAAAAAACTCCCTAACAGAACTCACTTTAAATTCTGCTTTTTGTTGTTTAGACCCACGTAATAAATTCAATTCATCATCATCTATTGAACAGAACGGTCTAAAAACTTTACTTTTCACTTTTGATACATACACTATAATTAAAAAACAACACTTTTAAACCCAAGTGTTTCTGTGTCCAATTAATCACCTATTGCCAATATTTATATTTAGCATTTTATTAACTACACGTGTATATATAATTTTTTTATAAAAGTATTTTATATTACTTTACAATATATCTTTTTCTTTGCAGTTTGACAACTCACATCAGTGTACATCCTCGTCATCAATATGATTGTGTACTGAATTCGATTTCAAAGTCTTAGATTTCTTCCGGAGTTGAATTTCTTCCGGGGTAACATCAATAGTGTTACTTAACTTATGAGCAGAACTATGTTTAATTCCATAACCGAAATAAATTGTTAGTCCTGTAAAATATTTACATATAATTAAAAAAATAAAATAAATGGAAGTAGAATAAAATGACCTGAAATCATCCAAGTAGTAATCCAAATCCAATTTGTGCGCATTATATTCATCAAAAGAACTAAATGAAGACATAGTGCTATATTTGGAGTAAATGGAAAGAATGGAACGCGAAATTTTGCTTTATCAAAAAGCACTTGCGGCTGACGATTAATCATAACTGAAAGAACGAATCCGAAAAGAATCAGCACACATCCCACCAACCGTAAATACCAGAAATCAGATGTAAATAAAGTTTCCAATGGAAGAATGACGAGGCACAAAAGAATAATGCAAACAGTTACTCTATTTCCAGTTTTAAGTGTGGGTTCTTGAATAATTATTTCTTCGTTTAAAGTAGTGACGGTCGCTACGTCTAAATTTTCTTTATATTCCTCAACTATGGCATCGACATCTGTATCAGAACTGTCTTCACCATCTGATATTATCTGACTTCCTTCAATATTGCCATTGTTATTCAAATATTCTGTTATTTCATTTGAGCATCGCTTCTCCGTTGGATTATTCGATACTTCAGTACGCATAGGTTGGTAATGCCATTTGTCATCAGTCTTTAGATATCTTTGATGTAAAGCACAGAGCAATACTATTGCACTTATTGCCAAATAGCCTGTTGCCATTGAGTTTACTAATTTATGTGTGGGTATTAATAAAACCACCAAACTACCTAAAAGTGCTACTGACAGACAGGATCGCCATTTCAACTTAGACGTACTACAGTCGTTTAAAAAGAGAAATAAAAGTCCCTCAGATGCCATGTCTCTAACTGTAGTGCAAACAGATTGAGAAATAACCAATATGGCCATGCCAAGGCATACGGGAATGCTTGCTAACATGATATAACTTGCCCAAGCAACATTTTGTACTTGAAATACTTCAAATAAAATCGTTGCAGATAACATTAACCTTGATTTAAAAAAGAAAAATACTTTACACAGTTGGTTTGATAATTAAAAAAGATAATTAAAAAATTGATGAATTACCTTCCGTGAATCATGAGTTGCAACATAAAGATGAGGCACAAACAGATAATTACAGTGATGACAATGTGTAGTAATGAAATTATAGGTAAAACTAATTTACTTTTCCATTGACAATCTCTGTGTGAATTCAGCAAAAAGGAAGTACAAAAAATGCTCGAGCAAAATGATGTATTGCGTAACACTTTAACTCCAATGATTTCCCAATCGCCGAAAAGGATGTTTTCAAAATCTGAGTTCATTGCGCCAACAATTAAAAAGAAAATAATGACAACAATTGTTAGAAAAAGGATCGCAACTTTAAATATCTTTTCGTTTTTTCTATGTTCTGTTGTTAAAAAAATTGTGAGTAATAATAAAAGAACAATAACCCCAACACAATCTGGAGGTTCTTTTGAAAAGGGAATTAAGCCAAATGTATGTAAAAAACATTTCTGGAAGCAATCGTTACTGGTGTAATTAACAGCGCTGCTTATCGTCTTGGCAGATAATGCAACAGCAGACATTTCATACAGCAGAAGTGACCAACCAATTAAAAATGATGATAATTCACCATTGATTTCATAACAAGTATGAATAAGTGATGATCGGCTTTGGGAAATAAATTTATATTCGCAAAGACAAAAATCTATATTAAAAAAATCAGGAACATAAAGTATAATTATAATTTTAGTATTTTTAGTAATATAAAACTTACATGTAAGTAAACCACAAATTGATGCCGAAATTAAAGATAAAAATAAGTTGAGACTATTATTTTCTGCGGCAAGTTGACTGGACACAATAAAAACGACCAGAGGTAAAGATTCGCCCAAACTCCCGATCATCAGGTTAATAAACGATTCGCTTGATTTCTCAGAACCGGTTTCGGCGATTGGAAACACGCGCTTCCGAAACAGCACCTTCAAAAACCAAGCCATTTACACAGAGTCGATTGTAAAACACAAACAAAGACTTAACCCATCAAATAAAAAGAAGTGAAATATTATGTTTATTTACTAGAAATACAACTAAATTGTCGTAAACATTGTATCTCAATCCGTTTCCTTAGCTTCTCCCATCCGTTACTATCTAAAAACCAGTACTGATTTATTATAAGAAAATAATATTACTTTATTTTAAAAATAAATAATTAGTTCGCTTCACGTTTTCCCCATAAATTTCTACTACCTCGTTTCCATCACTGTAGAGGTCCTTGGATGGCGAGTGGAGTTGTGACGTCACTGTATTATCGATTCATTTTTACTGTGTGGGCGACGAAAGCCCTTTCTCGGTGCTCGCCATCGTCTCGTTTGGTCGGCGTCCCTTGTCATGAGGGGCCAGTCATGGATGACGGAAACCACCTCCACATCTTTAAGCCCACAATACAAGATGAGGATTGCTATAACATTCATCATAGGAGGTAGATGATCCACTAAATCCATTTCCTTATTCTCAACTAGCATTCATCTTATTTTGTTATCCAGCGTTTCACGTTTTACGAAATAATTAATCACCCAATTCTGTACTATTTGCTTCCCTTCACATTTTTATTTCATTCTCTATATCACATTTTCTTTTGCTTCGACACTTTCCATAAACATTTACTTCATTCACACAATCAATAAGTATGAGAAAAACCAATAGAAACCGGAAGATGGGGTTTTCTATTTTTTACCTGGAGGTATAGATTGTTTCCCACACACAAAAAATTAAAAGAAAATATTTTTTCCCATCTTAGTCACTTTTTAGTCAAAGAAAACAAAAACAACGAGTTCCCATGGCGACAGTCTAAAATCTCAATTTCTTTTTAGATCACGACATAATAGCGTGATTCATCAATACCCTAGGGCAAACAAAATCCACGGTCGCGACCCTCTGCCCCAAGCCCCCAATCCAGCGGTGGTCCAATCCTATCCCTTCATCAATGAGACCACTTACTGCTAATATGAGAAAATGGTGTCTGGCAGGAAAGACCACTTCCCAGGCGGAGCTTTCGCTATTAATTTTCTTATGCTTTTATAACAAATCACGATATTTTTCCTTTAAAAATTATATTTCAATGACTTTAGTATCTCCCTAAATCTGACCCGTGACTTAACCATTTAATTTCTGTGGTTACGTAGGATGCGTTCACATTTGACATTTTTGAGGCGTCACACACACTCTAGCGCAACGTCACATTTGGCAATTTTCCAAATCCGTGCACACATATATTCCCATTCAGCAGTAGGTCGTCAGATTAACAGTTTAATAAACTGGTATTTTTCCCTTTTTGTACTACAAAGCCCCGTTAAATTAAACCCGGAAACACACAATACCATCCATAGTTTATCCCATCTCTGTCAACTGCAGATATCAATCTCGATTTGAATTTGGCTTTAAAGAGTAAAGCGACACAACTTAAAGCTCAAAGCATATAAAATGAAGTATATTCCTTACACACAAATCGAGATATTATAAAATACTACAAGTTGTCCTCATAGTTTCATCAATCGATTGTGTTTCTGGCACTAGTAGGGAATGCCAAAGTCAGTTGTTCGATATTTTATTAGCTCTGTACACTCGTTGACAAAGGGTGTGCTGCATTTCAGTTTATATATAGGTATATATCACAATATCACATACAATTTTCGATAACTCATTTCCAATGCTTTATTGATTTTTATTTCCTGACTTATCTCTCTATTTTCTTTATTTCTAGTTTAAGTGCATCAGCTCTATAGTCACAAAATGTCAATCCCAAATATTAATAACCCGGAGATGCGCCGCCGAGCGGTGCTTATGGTGGGTAAGCTTATCCGCACCAAAAACGCACAGACACTAGAAGCTTCATCAGCTGGCAAAGGAAAACTCAAAGTAAAGCATATTTTAATACAAAGAATATGAATATTGTTTCAATTTCTATTTCTCGTTTTAAATAGAAATGTCTAACTACCTTGGATCTGACATCTCTCGGAGTAGGCAGTTGTGTTGGCACTGGAATGTATTTAGTTGCTGGTATGGTAGCACACAAATTTGCCGGTCCAGGTGTTGTGCTGTCATTTATGATCGCCGCCATTGCTTCCATATTTTCTGGTATGTAAACTTAGAATTCATCAGTAAAACAAACTTGACACTCAATTATTTATTTCCAGGCGTTTGTTACGCCGAGTTTGGTGTACGTGTGCCTCATACTTCAGGCTCTGCTTACATGTACAGTTACGTGACAGTAGGAGAATTCTTAGCCTTTGTTATCGGTTGGAACATGGTTCTTGAGTACCTTATAGGTACCTCAGCTTGTGCATGCGCTTTGAGCGCTTGTTTCGATTCATTAAGCAATAGAGCTATCTCAGACACCTTTGCTAGTGGTTTGGGAACAATGTTTGGTAAAATTATTGACGATTATTTGATTTTCTGTTTTATCAATTTTGTTTATACATATTAACGTGTATAGGAGGACCACCAGACGTTCTGGCCTTTTGTATTTGCATCTTGATGACCATTTTGATGGTAGCAGGTGTAAAGAAATCTTTGGTTTTCAATAATGTCCTTAACGCTGTCAATTTGAGTGTTTGGGCTTTCATCATGGGCGCCGGTTTATTCTACGCTGATAGTACCAATTGGTCGGAACATAAAGGATTCATGCCTTTTGGATGGTCAGGGGTAAATATATATATACATATATATATATATATTATTTTTTAATAGGATTGTAAACATCTATAAAATTTTAAATATTTCTAGGTGTTAACAGGTGCAGCCACCTGCTTTTATGCTTTTATCGGATTCGATATAATCGCCACAACTGGCGAAGAAGCCCACAACCCAAAAAGGGACATTCCATTGGCTATCATAGTCAGTCTGGGCATCATTCTTTTAGCTTACGTTACATCTTCAATGATGTTAACACTTATCGTACCTTTTGATAAAATAGACCCTAGTTCTGCTTTAGTTGAAATGTTTGCCTACAGAGGCTCTATAAATGCCAAATATATCGTATCAGTTGGAGCCCTGGCTGGACTAACTGTATCCATGTTCGGTTCCATGTTTCCTATGCCACGAGTCGTCTATGCAATGGCAAAAGACGGTCTCATATTCAAGTAATCATACTAATTTTAGTTAATTTTAGTAAAAGTTGAAGTATTTTTTAAAAATCTTATCATTTATTTTGTGTCGTAACAGAGTTCTGGCTCGAATTTGGCCCCTCACTGAGACCCCAGCCCTCGCTACTTGCGTTTTTGGTTTTGCAGCTGCAATCGCATCTCTCCTGATTAAACTTGAAATCCTCGTCGAAATGATGTCAATAGGTAATACCAGAGTAAAGGCAAATCAATGCATGTTGACAATTTGCTCGATTTATTTCAAAAGGAACACTGCTAGCTTACACACTTGTCTCCACATGCGTCCTCATTTTGAGATATCAACCAGAAAGAACGACACTGGCCGAAATGTTGCCAGACTCATTTAAACAACTGGAAGAAGAATATGGCGTCTCGCACGCCCGACAACCTTCCCCATCACCTTACGAACCACATCACGTCACCTGGGACGACACAGAAAACACGCGCACTTATGATGACCAAGCAACACTCATCGACAATACCAAAGCACCTAAATTGGGCAGCATGGACAAGGGCTATGGATCCGTCCAAGAAGAGACCGAACCTGCTCCTCCCAAAGGTCCAGGCCCTTTAGATGGTGTCTTTAAACGGCTGGAAATTCTTTGTCCACGAGTGTTTCCGTGGCGCGATAGAAATCCAGCAACGGACGAATCGGGACAACTTGTATTAAAACTGGTTGGCATCCTATATCTTTGTATTATTATCATGGACATTATTGTTGTGTGTGAAATCAGCGAACTGGAAGAAGGATCTCCCGCTGCCATTTTTTTCATATTTTTCTTCTTGTTTATTATTGTCATTATTCTGCTTTACATTTCGAGGAAGCCTCAAAACAGGTACATATTTTGACTAAATAGTAACTGTTGAGTGAATATATAATTTTTTCTATTTTAAAAACAGAAAAACTCTTAAGTTTATGACTCCAGGCCTGCCATTTATCCCAGCTATTGCTATCACGGTTAACATTTATTTAATTTTCAAACTTTCCATTCTGAGTTTAGTTCGTTTTACAGTATGGATGACAATTGGTGAGATTTTTACCATTTATTTTTCAAAATCTATTTTTTTACTCCAATTAATTATTTTATTTCAGGATTATTCGTCTATTTCTACTATGGCATTAAAAACAGTACGTTAGAAGCGGAGTTCGAACAACCAATGGAAATGCGGCCACACGAAGACATACCCAATGATGTTTCGATGGACACAAAAACAGATCCCCAAGATATTTATATTCAGCAGCAACCCCAATATCAACAACAAGTTTCCACCCAGCAACAGGCAAGCAGCGTGTCTAATCCGAACGCTTATTGGGACCCTATTCAACAAGCTGAATCTGCGTGGGACTAAACGCTATTAGTTAATCCCATCACCACCTCCTTCGATCACTTGGAAAACATTAATTATTGCTGTAATAACTCTTTTCTCTTTTTTTCCTCTCTCGATATCGTAATGCTAATCATTGAGCATCTGTCTAGCATAAGCAATACTCTCGGTGTGTTGTTTGATTGAAGATGGTCAATAAGGTCAAACATTTCAATTCACATTCATTTGCTTAGTAAGTTGCTTTCATCTGATTTAAAAAGTGCACCTGTACATAATATAATATTATTCTCACAATGTACCATACATTATAAATATTGAGGTATAAAATCTTGTAAATGTGATATAGTAGAGTTTAAAAAGCAATATAATGAGATATATAATATATAATATATATCTAATATAAATAAATATTATGTCAAAAAATAACTAAAAAATGCTACCTAAATGTATTATTCAATTTGTACCTTATAAATATGAATTGAATTTACTTGCGGTAAGGCGGAAGCCGGGGACATGGTGCAATACTAATTAAAAATTAAAATTAATTCATCATCTGATGATGAGTGCTAAATTTTAATGGATGTAAGATTTGTCAAATGTGTTAATCGATTGATTTTATCTTTTATGTGTTCGGTTTTTTACAAATTCGCTAAACTTAAAATTATAATATGTATTTGTGTGATATTTGAAGAAAAAAATCAATGCAATTGTGTGTTACATATAGTAAAAAAAATGCATCCCTCCATGGATGATAAAGATATGGAATGATAAAGCAGTGTGACTTTGTTCTTAATTTACACAACAAAAAAGTAAAATGTAAATGTATAAATTAATGAATTTCTTTATATATTCGACTGCTGTAGTGTGGTGTGTGTGTATGTCAATAATGAATGGAAGGCAACTTGTATCGCAACTTGCAATTAAACAGAAAATCACAGTTGTAATGGTCCTACAAAGCTGAAGTCTGCTTGATTATGGCATTGCCATCTAGCTTACAACAGTCGTTAACACAATAATACTGAAACTGCATTCGGTTGTTACTAACATGGAGTTCCACAAAAAATCTTCATAATACATTTTTTTTCAGTTGTACCCCTTAGAAACTCTTATGAGAAAAGCTGCGCAGTGCCATTTCCCTTCATGAGCTGACAGGTGCAGATTATTTGACAGTTTTTTAATACGAAAATGACTGAAATGGAAATATGTATGCTCGCGTATGTTTTAAATTTCTTTTATAACTTGTAAGTTGTAACACATCTTACGAATATTTTTTTAATGTTTGATGTGGTTATATATGAGTCCTTTATTTATGAATAATTAAAAGTAAACATTTAAGTGCCATTACATAAAGATAAATATGACCCCTTGCCCTATCAGCTTTGCTTTGCTGCGCTTCACCAATAAAAATAAAATGTCATAAACAAAAATGTCAAGTTTTGAAACCAATTTTCCTCGATTGTCTATTTCCTCAGACCATATACCATATTCTTATAGTTTATTCCTATATGGTCCATATAGGAATAAACTTATCCTGTCTGGCCAATAAAATGTAGAAAAATTGAACATTTCAAACTGAAAAATCTATTCTAAATAAAGTATTTATAACTGATCAATAATACATAAACCATCCAAAAAAATTGCTTTGTTTTATATTTAGGTACATCAAATCAATCTAAAAAATTTTTAAACTATTTCTCCGTGTTACTTTCTATGGGAAGTAATTTTGATTTTTGAAATAATCCAATAACACATGCATTCATAAAGTCGTTATCCAACTTCCTCGACAACTTCTAATCTCTTTCACAAGATGACAAATTGACAGAACCATCAGACCCAAAGGAATGACAGGGTAGAAAAATGATAAAGCAACGAGTGTTGGCCAGTCGGCTGAAGTTTACTGGGCCGCAAAACAAGGTCGTCTATAGAGGTTCCAACTACTTGTACGTCTCCAGAGAGACTTGCGAGCTCACGATTTTCTCCATCACTTCTCTCCCCATTTTATCGTATTGGAAACCTCCACATAACAACACAAAGACGAGACGCACAGCCGCGAAGAGTTTCGATCGAGAACTATCCGACTTGCCTGGTGGCAATATCTTCCACTCAAGAGGATCAAACAAATTCCTAAGCCTTGTAGAAACGATCGCGAAACAGAATATAAATTTAGCACAAAAAGCAAAATTTTTAACGAGTTTGTGCAAAGCAGAAAAGCAAATTTCGTATTTTTATGCACTGGAAAATCCAGTAAATAAAATCAGTCGAAAAAAAATGAAGTTGAAGTAAAGGTATTGCATTTGTAGTTTGATCACAACTAAAGCTGACCCACATTTGGTTGAGTGCACAGCTTGTTTGACCGGTGTTTTCGATCATGTGGGGATGGGAAATGAAGTTGACACGGCTGAATGTACACCAGCTCAGAAGCTATCAAAAGAAGTCGATTAAGAGCATGTGCAAAAAGTTGCCAGTAGATCAAAGCAGACTTGTTGTAAAAAGAGCCATTAAAAAGGAAGTTAAATTTCTGTAGTTAAATTGAAAGCCAAAGTTTGATGTTCGCATCATATTTCTTAATAATTTATAACGAAATAAAAATAAATTATGGATTTTGGTATGAAAAATTTTTTTTTTTCTGAAAATAACTATTCGGATGTTTTTTGCTTTTATTTTTATTTCTTAAGCACAATAAAAACAAACACTTATTTTAGTTTCGTTGATAACTTAAAGCTGAAAGGACAACTAAAGAAGAGAATAAATGGCGTATTGATCGGCAAGAAATGCAGTTTCAAGAGATCCTGTGGCATTGAAATAGCTCCAAATGAAACGTTTTCCGATTGGTTTGTCCACTTTTATACAAATGACTTCAAGGGATCAATGGAAAAACTCATTTTGCAGACAAATTCAATTTAAATATAATTCCGTCCTTATTTTGATTATCGACGAAAAAAATAGACATAAAAAAAGAACATTAAAATTTCCGCAGTCCCGTACAAATCTAATAACTAAAGCGAAAATTGAATACGTACTCAAACTGCAAACGACTGTTTTTAAAATATAAATTTTTCCCCATTAGCAATTATAATGCATCTCCAGATTTATCGGAAGTTTTCGTTTTTAGAAATATAAATCATTAAAAAAAATTGCAATGTACTCACAAACAGACATCATTAGAAGCGACTGGCGCCATCCAAGTCTCAGCTTGGCGACCGAGAAAATGCAATACAAGCGTGGGCGAGACAGTCATTATAGCATCTTTTCTTATAATCTCATACACAAGAACTCTATTAAGACAGATTAACGTCAAATATAAGAAAAATAAAGAGCAAACATATAAATACTCTTCCATCAAATCATGCATTCAAAAACATGGTATCGTAACTCAACAAACAAATGTTGTCTACATGATCCATTAGTTTAATTTTTAATTTGTTTGTTTTCAACATTTTTTTATATTTTTTTATGTTCCATAAAGTCCGATAAGCCTGTCGAAGTTCCTGGCTTCCTGCTACATTTTAAATTAAAGATTACCAAGAAAATTAATAAAAAAAATTTAAATAACAACCAAAAAATAAAACTTAATAAATTTTATAGCTTTGAGATAGACATAGCTTAAAAATAAAAATTAAAATGTAATGGTTTCCTTCGAAACTTTGCTTGAAAAAATAGTAATAACAGTAATAATAATAAAACATTAAACGTGTATGACAAAAAAAACAACTGACAACTTGTCATTGGAGATCTTTCTTCCTTCCTTAAAAAATTGACAAGAAAAGCCACCCTGAATGATGGTTTCGGTTTTCCATCAGTTGGAAACGCATCATTACCTTAAAAGTTAGGAATACTGAAAATTCCTCTATTTCCCTATTAAATATACATGCCATAACACAAAAATTCAACGTCAAAATATATTTTTTTACTACATTTGCAAGTTTTACTTCGATATGATGCACCTGGAAGGAGGAAGTGAGATGCAACATAAGAAAGCAAATCTATTCTCACAACAATAACTCAAATCTAAGTTTACCAAGTTTAGATGTTAGATTAGACAGATTAAAACCCTGGTAACGGCACGTTCTCACGATACAGCTCATCATAACGACTAACGATATCACAACAGACATCATTTTATCATACAAAATATTTTTATTGTAATTTCAATCATGTTTTGATACAATAAAAACAACAACCAATAAAAAACATTCCTTAACATTTTTTGTTTTGTTTTTTGTTTCAATAAAGTTTGATCGGTGCTTATTGCTCGTATTTCATAACCCACAAAATTTATTTTACCTCGCCTTTCTATACTAATTGATGGATGGACCAATAAGGCGCAGGCGCAGCCTGGGTTCAGTAGATTCGAACCATCAGCCACTCCGTTTGACGTTGCAGTCTTCAACGCCCTCGCCACACACGCATTACAGAATCTCTCTCCATACCACGAGATTCTGCCTCACCGTTTCGCTCTTCCCGACGATGTTTTTAATTTTCCTCTCACCTACGAAATTATGAGTGGTCTCAATTCCGTCTTATCATTCGAATTTGGTGAGCTCATACGCGATATTTGGGAGACAATATCGAGAAGAAAAACTTGCGAAGTGTCCAATGCAGAACATAATCCTAAAAAACCGCTCACCCTCGTGGATGTCACTTGTCTAGGTACGTGAAATCGATTGCATCTGCAGTTTCATTACTTTTTTCTTTTAAATATTAGATCGATATCTTATACTTAAAAAAAAAATTCCAATAGATGGTACTATATTTGGTTGTTATTACATTTTTGTCTTTGTTTCCTAACCAAAGTTCTCACGCGTTAGTTAGTGCTATAAATTATGAAACAATGAAATTCTAAAAACCAATTTACATGTAAATAAGCAGTTAGTACGAAAAACAAATTTTTAATGATGCCTGCAGGTAAAATAATAACGTTTTGATGACGCGCGCAAGGTCATGTGTTAAGCAATTAAAACGTCAGCTAAAAGAAAAGACAATTAAAGATGAGAAACCTCTTCAAAATTTTATAAGTTGACTTTTTCACTAAAATTGTGTAAATGTAAAAAGTTTGACGACTTTTTAACTTTCAAACTTTCACCAACAAATAATTTAAGATATTTTTTCCGTACTCGAACAAAAACCTCATTCAAAATTTTGCTCCAAGATTTGAAATTTTGATCAATATTTACATAATTTATATCCTTTGATTCATAAAGAAAAAAAACAAAACTATTATTAATAAAAATTAAAAATTCAATATTGACAGTTTTGTATTAAATTTTTTTCCCTATGAGTAGTTTCCTGGTGTGCAAACATAATCCTAGTCTTTCCAAATTTTCTTGAATTTATTCAAAAAATAGAAGAAAAAATGTCTTCCTAAAATCTAAAAAAAAATGAAATTTAAACGAATTAAAGTAGAAATGCAATGTCTTCGGCTCGAGGATTAAGTTACCAACATTTGAATACCGGTAATCCTTTTCTTTTGAGAAAAAACATGCACATGAATCACGAAGAGGAAACGACGCATGTCTCGTGTCTAAATTACAAACTGTTCATCACTTTTAAATGCCGTCCTCTTGCTGATTAATTAATCACTGATTTTTTAATGATGGCATTAAAATATAGATTTAACCCAATAATCTGTGCAGGAAAAATCAATTTCATCATTTTCTGTCCATATATAGTATAGTTTATGAATAATTAATCGTCTAGATTTATTTCAATTATTTACTAACACTCCCTCTATTGAGTCTATTTATTAATAAGCTATCAGCTATGAAAAACTGAAAAATAACCGTAACATAAATTAAATCCATTAAAATTTCTATTAAACTACTGTGATTTTTTTTCAATTTGAAATGCACGTATCTTCGCATAAAGCAGTGAGTGGAAGAAATCCTTTCGCGTGCCAACGAATAATGTTTTCAGAAATAAAATATTAAAATATCAAATAAAAAAATGCACTTTTCCTAAACTCGAGCTGTTTGTGCATTCCCCGCCAAACGTGCAAAATAAAAAATAAAAAAAATACTTTATAAATTTGCTTTCAAGCCAAATGGCACGCGCCACATCGTACGGTACCCAAGAAAAAAAATTAGAAAAAAAATACGGAAAACATGTAGAAAAAAGAAAGAGAAGAGGAAAAAACACGCTTTAAGCCAAAACTAAATTACATTTCTTTTTATGATGGCTCGTGTAACGACAAAAAAAGACACTATTATTATTATTTCTTTGCCATCAAATTTAACTTCCCAACTTAAAACTATCTCATTTTAAGTCCTTATCTAAGCTAAACTGCTTTGAATTAAATTTTAATCCTTTAAACCCTACTCTAGGTGTAGTCAGCACGCTCGGTACCGGTGTTTACGCCATCTTAGGTCAAGTTTCCAGGGAAAATGCTGGGCCATCAGTGGTTCTTTCCTATTTATACGCTTCCGTGGCCACATTTCTTACAGGTAAAAACCACGATAATAAATTTATACGCTCATTCTATTAACTTTACTAAAATAAATAAAGGCCTGTGCTACTCGGAGCTGGGATCCCGGTACCCTCGAGCGGGATCAGCGTACGTTTATGCATATGCAACCATGGGAGAATTTGTTGGTTTTCTAATTGGTGATTAACGTATTGATTCAACCGAGTAGATAGCGATCGAATAACAGATGAGCGTTATGTGAAAATTTTTATTATTTATTGTTTAGGATGGAATCTAATTCTGGAATTAGCTTTAGGAGCTTCGGTGGCCAGTAAAGCATGTATTCAATATGTGGATGCTTTATCTAATCATTCACTGAGCAATTGCCTGCAAGATAAAGGTGTAGGCGTGCCATTAGTAGCAGGTGTCAAGCCGCTGGACCGATCACTCGATCTTCCCGCCTCGATATTGGTAGTCGTGGTGACTATAGCTCTCATCACTAACGTAAAAGTTAGTCATTAATTTATAAGAAATGGTTATTTATTCATCGCGTTTCGGGCTCCAAGCTGAGCCCACCATCAGTAACCGACGAATTAGTGATCATTTTATTTTTATTTTAGATTTTATGCGTTCTTAATAATCTTCTAACGTCTCTGGGAGTGCTGCTGCTCGCTGCTATCATATTAGTAGGAATTAGTCACACTAATTCTGCAAACTGGACGAAGAGCCCTGGATTTTTCCCAAATAGCATCTCAGGGGTAAGCAAAAAGAAATTTATAAAAATTACTACTTAAATGTAATAAACTTGCATTAGCGCCATTAGTGTTCTAAGAAAAGCTGTGCAGAAAAGCCAAGTCGTTCAAAAAAAAATGCAATCAGGAATTAAATACTTTAAAACACATTTGAATTAACTGCTAATAAAAATTATTAATGCGTTATTTTTTGTAGAAGTTTAAATAGTTCTAAGGAAAGCAGTATTTCTTGTTGATTACTTGTTTTTCTTATCTTGTACTGCTCATTTAATTATTACTGTAAAACCCCTTATATCTTCTCATCCTCAGATCATCTGCGCCGCATCGACATCGACCTACTCGTTTATTGGATACGAAGTAATGGCAGGAGCAGCTGGCGAAACGCTGACATCTCATGGTCAAATACTTGCCAGTGCCAATGTTTGTGCCTTTGTTCTCGGGCTTCTTGTGGCATTTCCAGCAGCAGCTTTTCTTACACTTTTCATTCCATTCTATCAAATAAATGAACAAGCCCCATTTCTCCACGCATTCGAAACGGCAGAAATTAGCGTCAGTGTTCGATATCTCATAGTGACAGGAGCATTCTGTGCGCTATTAGGATCCATCATAGCCGCCTTGTTCTCTTTAAGTCGTCTATTACAGAAAATGTCTCAAGACGGTTTACTTTTTCGCGGATTAAATCATGTTTCTAAATCTGGAGTGCCGTGGTCATCTACGCTAGCAGGTGGAATAGCAGTAGCAGCGATCACTTTAATTCTAGATCAACACACTCTAGTGGAAATTTTAGGATTTGGAGTGCTAATTTCCTCCATATCAGTAGCTGCATCCATTCTAGTCCTGCGTTATGGCGTAAACATGTACATACTTGATGAAAACAACACTTCAACACAAGTTTCACCCATGTGTGCCCCACCTTACACGTGGCACTACCTCGACGGGACATGGACTAAAGTAACCCCGCCAAATTCTCCCCAGTCTCAGCAGGAAACAAGTCAACTACTTTCACCTGAAGTGCAAGAAGAACGTGTGAACCCTGAGAAATCACCGTCTGATGACGATTCCAGCGATGTGTTGAAATGCCAACGTTACGGCATCAATATTGCACCTCGTCAAATGGCAGTCGAGTATATCAATGATGCATTTTCTGTGAGTTTACTCACGGATCAAATTCCTAAACGTGTCCCTACATCATCGTCGAGCCGTAATTCTGCCATTATAATTATTACGATGCTACTTCTTGCGGGATTTATTGCAATCGTCACACGTTTTCTACATGAAATCCCAATTTGGACACTAGTAGTCATAATATCGACTATTATTCTTATAATAATTTTGATTATATTTCTTCTATGTCAGCCAAAACATTCCCCCCGTGTTCGTCACAAAGTGCCCTGCATACCTGCTCTTCCTGTGGGTGCAATTTTGCTTCAAATGCCGCTTTTGGTTTATCTACCGCTGGACGCCTGGTTGCGGACATGCGTGTGGATATTTATGGGTAATGACCTATTAAAGATGTAATATAATATTTTATGTAATTTCGCATTTATCTTTCTATAGGTTTTGTGATTTATTCATTGTACAGCGCTCGGCATAGTAAAGAAAGAGTTTCTATTGACGATGAAATTTTGTTGGTGAATAGAGATTAAATCAAATCACTGATCTTGTATTAAAAGATGACAGTCAAAAAGTAGTTGAAAAGTAATAGATTGTAAAGCAGCATCATATTTAAAATATATCCAAAATAATTAAATTAATTAAGAGAATTTGTATTTTATTTTATAAACTGTAGATACAATAATTAAAAAAAATTATTTGTAATGTTTCAAATTATTTGTGATAATTTGTATTTAGCCGCATTTGCTCGTAGTACAAAATAAGAATTGACTATTACAAAAATATTTCATTAAAATCTCTCGACTAAAACTTACTTCAACATTCTTCATGGCATGTTGGAACAGCAGCAACCATGTTCTTAGCGTCATAAGGTTCGACATCTCTCGGGAAATTCTACAACTGAACTTCCACAACAAATCAAAAGTTTTTCAAGAAAAATAACTTCATAAAAATGTTTATTGTAAAATCGTTGGTTTTATCTCAAGGCCCTAAATTTCTAATTCGACCTAACTTGTACTTAATTCACCAGTATGCCGCATATGTATTATTAATCAAGAGAATTTTCCATAAAGAAAACTGAACGAATCCATCGTTCTTCAAAAATAAATTTCAATATCGAATACTACAAATTTACAACAAACATCTATCTATCTAAATATAATAAAGCACAATTTACAATTTAGATGAGGAGCGAGCCAAATCCAATTACCACCAAAAAAAATACAACTGATTAAGAAAAAAATACAAAAGCAGCTACACGAAATGAAAAGTACAGTAGAGCCATGGAAATTATAAATTCAAAAAAAATTCACATTCGATTTTTAAAACGACAATTATCCCTCGGATTCGTCGGGCATGGGTCGCAAGTCGATGGACAATCGGCTGGTGGACACGGAGGTGGTGTGATTAGCTGTGAACCCACAGTATTGAAATGTGGACGAGTAGCATTATATATTCCGGGTTGAGTTACTTGTCCATAGGAGTTATGGCATGTCCATGGCTCTTCTCTCTTAGGCATTTCGCTGGCACATGCTGGAACTTCTTGCGGCGCTAGTTCAATAACGACTTGCGGTGTCGGTGCTGGCTGACATGGCTTCACTACTTGAACGGGCGCTGCAGGTTCGTCCACGCATGCTGCTACAACTGCTTGGCTCCCTCCCCGTTTGCAAATGTCTTCGATTTTGTCGCAACGTCGTTTAGCCAATTGTATGTGTGGACTACATCTTGGCCTCAACTTTAGTCAATGCGAATTAAAATATAAATCAAAATTACAATCTTAAAATCAAAAAATTTAAATTCATTAACATCCAGAGAATCACATACATACGAAAAATGTATAATTTTTATAACTTATACTTATTATGACAAAACCAAATAAAACTATCGGAGATCAATTTGTGAATACATTATGGCATAACAATCATATTATTTTTCCGGAGATAGGCTTTCGTTTAAGTCAAAATGAAAGCTAATCTCAGTATATGCAATATAAAAACCTCAAATTTTTTAAAAATAAATTTTACCACGTAAATTCAATGTACATTTGTGATTTATGTGTTTCCTCGAGTTTTTTTTTATATTATTAATTTAATTTTATATTTCTTTACAAAAAATAAATATTAAAAGATAAATAAAACACATCTAACCCTTCTTCTTCAGTTGAAGTGGCGGCCGGTGAGCCTGCAACACAGAAAACAAGACACAACACACTCAACACCTTATAACTTCTCCAACATGATCCATCACAAACATCAAAATTTTAAATATGATGTAACGTTAATCTATTTGGAACTTACTTGATGAGTCTGCAAAGCTCCATTGAAAGCAGATTGGCAATTGTTATAAGCTATTCCAAATCCAGATCCCATTCCAAAATAAATCGGCCAACCTCGACCTAATAAAAAAATAATTTCAGAGAAGTACAACAAAAAATTAGAATATACTTACGACCAAACAGAAATAGGGAAAACACTATTCCGAGACCTACGCCACCCCCTGTAAATTGTTCCAAATTTATGTATATATTAGGCCTAGTGCACATTCGACGTGCGGTAAAAACTTTTCAATTTTATTCATTAAATATCTCACCCATTTTTACTACCATATCTGTTAAGCAACGGTCCCATGTTTGTGCAAATTCCTCTTCGGATCGAAATCGCTGTAGCTTGGGTACTTTTTCACATTTATCCATTTTTTTTTATCAAGAGAGGATTTTTGTCGTCCGCAGAATTTAGAAACAATCACGACCTACAAAGCTTATCAGGCGTGCTCAAGCAATTCTTTTATAAAAAAATATGTTTGAAAATTCATATTATACTTACGTTACTACATTTTAAATTTCAAAAGCATACAATGATAATTTTTGGCAATTTCAAAATTAAATCGCGTGCTTAATGTTAAAAATCTAGTTCAAATCCCAATTGTGTTCTTCTTTTCAGAATGATTTAGAAAATTGTGTGATTTTTGTTAGGAGCACTCTTTTGTTGGAAGAATTGTTTCATTTATTAATGTTAACGTACGTGAAAAATAAGTATTATTACACATTTATATATTTTACTCATTAACATGCCTTTTTTATATTTGTGGCTTTGGATGAGTATAGATGGCGTACTCTTTTATCATCGTTTATCAACAACCAGCAACTTGAATTTTTAAACATTTTTTTAAAATGTAATATAAATAATATGAATATTTAGAAAAATGCAAGTTATTAAAATATTGATACGATGAAGCCGATTACTAGTGATAAAGCCTATGTAAACTATGGTAAGCTTACGTCAAGTGTATAATCATCGTCTGCTTATCAAATGTCATCTGGCACACCCTTTTCCTTCCTGTTATTTCAATAAATTAGGTGCAATGGCAGCTCCTGACGGAACTAAAGACAACGACAATGATTCTGTCACTGGAATTGCGATTATTAGCGAGTTTATGCAACGAAGAAACAGCACATTAAATACTATATTTGGAAAGGTATATTTGTCAAGATAATTGGTTCATTGTCATGATTATTTCTAATTAATAGATCAGACATGTGGATAACATCGAAAGGTGCGAATGGATATTCATAGCAATTGGATTAGTGAGTGCCCTTGCATCTTTGGGACTCACAATCGAAAGAATGATAACATTAGACAACAACTTACCTGATTTTACCTTTGCCCTGCTACTTGCCGTTAACATCAGTAGATCTCACTTGAATCAGTAATTTAAGCACCGTACTCATATATTTTTAATGTTTTATACAGTATTTTGCATCTACTATTTGTTGAGGGGAATCCTTCAGGAGCGTCCGTTGGAAATTTTTGTCTTTATTGTTACAAATTTAATTGTAACGGTTTATGTTATAATTAACTATTCAATTCAAAATAGTCACTACTCAACATTGAAATTGGTAAGACCACCTGTGACATGTGTTCTGGAACAGATGGTGCTTATTGAAACATAGTTGGCAGATAAAACGTATTTTTTATTTACAGGTGAGGCTCATCATAACCAGTATTTTTGGCTCAATTAACATTGCATTAGGAATCAAATATTTCTTTAAATATTGGAGTTCTAGCAATTATGTATTTCGAATTACACCTGTCCCCGATCTTCAGAGAATTTGTCGGATTTTTTTATGGTGTGAAGGGTTCTTGATATTTGATATCCAATTCCAAGTGAATTAGAGATAATATGAGATGACTTTTCAGTAATAAATCGTAACAATTTCTGCAGGTCAGTTTACTCATTCTCGTCCTGAAAAACGGCGTGGAAATCTCTGATACAGAGACGACCATCATAATAGTTGGAGTTGTTTTTACCATCCCATGGCTAATTGTCGGTTATATTGCTGTAAATAAAATATACACAATTAATTTGTTTTAACTTTTAAGCTAACATTTAAAAAAAATATTTTAGCTAAGAAAAGAAAATAATATTCTGTGTTATATTTTCTGGGCAACAAGTTGGATCTCGCCTGGCTACGTTATATACAAGTTCGTTCATCCTGTAAGTTCAGAAAACAGTGACAGTGTGAGACGATATAACATTTCTGGTCTATGCAGATTGGATTTAGTTCGCTGAAAATACTGTACTCAGTAACCTTCATCACATGCACCATTGCATTGCTAATCCGCCTTCTGCTAGTTATCAGCACTGGCATTGCATACCGAAACTTCAATAAGGGCTACAGGGAAATAAGTAAGAATCGTTATCACAACAAATGAACCCTTCACTACTACTAAGTTTCAGCCAAAGCATCACTAACAACTGCGAGCCGAGATTCTCATGTTCGTTACTCGAGTCACGATACAGAATATTCCACAATACATGTGCATTGAGGTGATATTCAGTATACGGTAACCATAATAACGATGCTCTTTCGGTGGTGGTGATGCACGCAGTTTTAACAATTACTATTATAATAACTTCGCACATGTCTCACCAGCTTCATCCATCAATACTATAAATTTCGTTATTTCTTGCAGAATATCAGCCTTCTGCTGCCAACAACGCCAATAAATTCGTATCTCAGCCGATAACTGAAACTGCATGAGACCAAAAACAAAATACTTAAAAAATAAATTAACTAATCAATGCTTTAAAATAGTCATATTTTTTTTATTCTTATTAATAATGGACAACTGATAATTATACTAAAAAAAAAATAAAAATTATATATTTTGTTTCTTGTAACACATGATTCCAATTCTCGCAATCAAGTACTACAAACAATTCATTAATTGACAACAATTGATTTTTAATGACCTAAAACCGATAAAAGATCATGTCATCGTCTACTTCTATCACGTGATCTGCTTCGATGATGACCATTGTCTCTAGTTATGAGCCTATCCTTTCTGGATACCTTATATTTGTCATATGATCTTGACCTCGATCTGGAACGATCCCGATGATTTCTGTCTCGCGACCTGGACCTCGATTTGAATCTGGATCGCGATTCTTTGTGGTGATGATGGTGATGATGATGTCGGTGGTGGCTCTTTTTCGAACCACTTCCAGTGGAAGTTGCGTGTCGGCCATGCGGTGACCTGCTGTATGATCGGCTCGGCGATCGGGACCGCCTGCGCTTATGGGATGAGTTTGAAGTGCGTTTCATGTCTTTACTGTTGGTGTGTTCGTGCATTGGTGAACGAGATCTGCTTCGCGATCTCGAACGTGATTTTCTTGTGTCCTTGTAACTTCTTGGTGGTGTTCTCGCTTTTCGTTTGGGCGAAACGCTAGTGGAATTGCTTCGACTTGACCGAGTGCGTCCACTCTTGTTCGAATCTGGTGTTCGACTGCGTTTTTTCACATGGTTGGTTTCTCTATTCCTCGGACTATGATCCACTTTATCATCGTCCTTCGACCTCTCCTTTTTACCATCTACTGGAGTCTTATCTTGCTTTGGAGTATCTACAAAAATAAAATAATAAATTAAATATCTCAACTAAAATATCTAAAAAAAATATTTAGTCTTACTTTGTCGCGAACTTGGAGAAAACCCAGTTCCCTGAGGTGTATTATTTTCCAAAATTCCTTTCGCTTTCATTTTAGCCTCTGACTGAGTCTTTCTAATATCTTCAACTACTTTTTCCAATGCCTCGTCATCCGCTTTACGACGCATACACCATTTCAAAATAGTGTAGCTAATGATGTCAATCTCCTGCTCCGTGACGCCGAACAATAAATACCAAGCCGGCCGGTTTGGCAAAGCCAACTAAAAAAATTATCAGATTGAGAATTAGAAAAATAAAAACCCACTAGCGTTTTTAATTACCTTTAGCTGACGGGCACTTAGATATATGCAAGCACACGCAACAGCTTCCGGTTGATAACGCAAAAAAATATCAGTTCGCAGACTATCATTCATATAATTCCTATAAAAATCCATTCAAAACATTGTTAGCAGCACTTCATCAACCCACAACATTGCAAAAATACTCGGAACATTTGTATTAAAAAACATTTAGTATTTACCATCATAATTTGAGTATTTCAACCTACCAGAATCCGTACTCAAATGAGGTAAATGCTAAACTGTAAGCACAAAACGCAGTCTGATTACCAGCAGCATAAACCACAAGAAATAAATTCATAATTCACATTAATTTTAAATTTCTTCAGCGATAAATGACACATTTCACATTTTCCATCGTCTGTCCTTCTGGAAACATCAATCAAACTGTCTTTTCACTCATAAAATGTTCCTTCAACACTCCGATGATGTCCATCTGAACTCAATTGCTTAACACTCCCACTTCTTTCCGATGCCAAAAAAGGGGGCAAATGTCGAGTCTGAAAAATTGTAGGACTGGCAAAATATTTTGTTTAAAAAAAAATATCTTCGTCATTACTGATCATGCATTAAGTTGTCACTTTTTACATATTAAAAATTTTCGTATGTAAAATCACTCAATCCTTTTAACACTAGATTTGAATCATCTTATTAAACTTCAGTTAAAACCGGTGTCCATGTGCTCATGGTTAAATAGCCGAGTTTCACCAATTTCATCTTAAACTGATCACGTCATGTGTTCCAGTAGATGTTGGGTCGTGTGGAATTTTCTTCTCTGCAATCAATTTGTCCTCACCTCTCCTTGTTGATGCTGCTGGCAACCTTGGCTGCTATTTGTGCTTACTTACCATTCGCCCGCCTTCACCTAATCGCTGTTAGGTGAAAAGCAAAAGAAATTTCCAATTAATAAAGTGAACATAAATAGTTATCTAAATCTGCTCTGATTTTAAATTTCTAAAAATTAAAAATAATTTTTTTCTTCTTCATATTCAATCTTTTTAGTTTTACCTAACTTTGAATTATATTCTCGCCCAGTTTCCAAACTTGAATTTTTTTTTTTTTTAAAAAAAATACAAATATACTACTTATAGTAATAGTTAAATACTCACCAAGCACTTTGTGACAACTGCAAGTTAGTTTCGTTGTTCAACACTTGGAGATACGTCATGATTATCTAAAACAGGGTAAAATTCAATTTTAATAATAAAGAAAATAGTATTTCGATTTTCCATCACCTTATGAGGATGTTTAACGTGTACACAGAATCCCAACTCCTTAAGCACACGTCTCTCTGCTTTGACCACCTGATTTTTTAAGTTGAAGTAATTCTGGTTTACAATGAGTGGCTGGATTTGTCTATATTTGAAAGAAACAATTGCATTCAAGAGCACAAAACTATTTTTAAGTGGATTAAAGTCATTAAAACGTCCATTTGCAGTTTGTTTGTTCTTTTACTAGAACCTATTAAATTAATTTTCGTTCATTCCCTACCCGCCACTCAATCCAAAACCAAAACTTTTATTATTTATTTTTCTTATAAAAAAAAGAAACAAACAAAATAAAATTAAAAATGTAATCCTTCCTGCCCACGCAGTCGGCGTATACAAACCATCCACGGATGATAGTGTTTTACACAAGCACCCGACTTCGCCAGGCATTTACAAGCTCAAGCTGGCATGTCAGGCAGTAAGTTGGGGCTCTCCAATGGGCACATGTTGACGAAACTATAAGTTGCACAAAAAGAAAACATCCAACGTTATTACTGTTCCATTTCAAGATGCTATAAACCAATTTTAAAAGTTTAAGAACGGTGTATGCAAAAAAATTGTGAGGGTTTTACATTGTATTTATTATTCTTTAACACCTCAACAAGTCTTTGCACCACATCATTCTTGGTAAATGCTGCAAAACAATTTTTTTTTAAAATTATAATCTGTAATTAGTTCCCTGAGATGATCCGAGAATAGAGATCTAATTTTGTCTATTTCTTGGGAAAAAAATTAATTCAACACTGCAAATGAACTTTTCAATTCTAAAACATTTATGTTTCGCGTAGATGGTTTTGTAAAATTACACAATTGTGTTTTTTCTCGACAAAATCATCTACGTAACAATAACAATCAAACAAAATAGAGTAATGTGTACCTACCGGTTATTTCTAACTTGCTTAACGTGATTAAATACATTTATAACGTCTCGAATTCTCCGGGGTGCTTCTTCAATTTTAGAAGCTAGGTAAATACATCCCATCGCGACAGTCTAAAAAAATATAATTATAGAAAAATTAATACCTGTACTTTTTTCTTTTTTTAAAAAAAAAAATTATTTCCTAACCTCCATGTTATGCTTAATAAAAGACTTGGAATAAAAGAATCTCTGGAAAAGCACTTGACCAGTCGCCATAGCAACCTATTAAAACAGAAAAATTCGTAAAAATAATTTTCACAATAAAATTCAATGAAATTCTGAGAATATTCATAACAAAGAACGTCACAGTCGCCATTTTGTTCTGTTCTATTTAAAACGCCTAGTTTAAATGCCTCATCGGCATGTACCTCGTGGTTGAAGTACATTTTTCAACACACTATCGCATTACACAATTCAATACAACCGAATACTTGAATGAAAAAATAAAAATAAAAACATTTAATAAATTCATACCTGAGGAAGCCGAAGAAAAATGCCTGCGGTTTGGATGAGTTCACATCCCAAGATACGAAGGTCAATTTCATACTCGAGATCCAATCCATCGGCAAACGAAGGAGTTATGGCTAACTTTTCTTCCGGTAATAAGCAATTTTTTAACGTTAGTACGATTTTACCGTAGGGTTTTAGCAAAGAATCCGGCCTTGATGTACTAGCCATTTTAAGAACATCGAGCGCCAGCAATGGCGACGGCATTTTGCTTACGCCTATACAAAGGGAGGAAGCAACGTCATCCTCAATATCCTGTTTAGATTACGTCAACCCTTAAACTTTTGGCAGACACATCCTCCATCTAACGACGGAATTCCTCATTTATTAAAGCATTTTGGCTTGTCGTTGTTGCAGTTATCACCGGTTTGTAAACAGCATGATGTGAAGTTTATTTTTTTTATAATTACTGGACTTAATACTTTTTATTAGTATTATGTGTTATTTATTTTTCTTTTTGACTTTAATCGGGCTAAGTACATCAGCTCCTTTTCCGTCATTCAATGCAACCGTAAAAAAGCCTTCATTACCACTGAATGTGCAAGACCTCATAATACCTGACCATTTGGAAGGGGTTAAACTTGAACGAGATGGACATTTAAATAAAGAGTTTCGTAAAGAAGTTTTTTTGGGTAAAAGTCACGAAGAAATTGAAAATGCTGAAACATTACTGACTGAAATTTTTCAAAAGTAGGTTAAAACACACATTATATAATCTGTGGTTAAAATGCAGATACGATAACGTTTAATTCACGTATTCAACGAAATAAAAAAAAATTAAACATTTTTAGAGTTGATGTAGACGGAAATGAAGAATTATCACCTGATGAATTGTCCAATTGGATTTCTGCTAAAGTTAAAGAACATTTAGATGAAGCCGTTAGAGAAAATATTTACCTTTTTACTAATGTAGATAAAGATAGAAATGGTAATTATTTAATTTGCCCGATCATTATTTCTAATGAATATATTTACTGCTGTTAGGCTTGGCCACTTGGAAAGAGTATCATTATGCTTTCATGTTGGATCAAGGTTTTGAAGAAAAGTATGCCAGAGATCACGCTGAAAATCACAAAATATTAGATAGAAAAAGTGAAACTTGTTGTTTATATTTGTTTAATACATTGATGTTAATGTTTACTCTTTGTTTTTTGGTTAGCAAGAGAACAAATTTTATTAGACGAAGCGGCATTTTCAGAAACGGCGCATAATAATCCTGACGGCCTTAATATTGATGAGTTTTTAAGTTTTCGACATCCTGAACGTAGCCTTGTTACACTTCTAAACATGGTTCAAGAAATATTCAATAATCTAGGTATTAAAGGAAATCTCGTTAATACTTGGAGCTTTTAATTACAATTAGTTTTCAGACGAAAATGGAGATAATTATTTGAGCATTGAAGAGTTTGCGACATTTTCCAATGGCGCACCAGATCCTAAAGAAATGCAAGACAATGATCGTGTATGGCAAGAAGAACGTAAGCGTGAATTTAGGGAGAATATTGACAGTAACCAAGACGGTAGAGTCAGTCGGCAAGAATTATTGGTAGGAAAATATGAGTTTGCAAATTGTGTCTTATTTTAATTATTTTGTTTAAGTTTTATTCCGATCCAAAAAATCCTGCTCATGCAAAATCAGAAGCGAGAAATTTAATTTCATCAGCTGATACGGATCACAGCGGAACTTTGTCACTAGAAGAAATTTTAGCTAAAAAGGACATTTTCCTTGGTAGTAAAATGATAAACATTTCAAAAAATTTTCACGACGAATTTTAAATTCAGAAATAAAGGATCATCTCTTGTTGTAAACAAATCAATATAAACTACTGTAAATATTTCAATAAAATTATTATTTCAGAAAAAAAGAAAATGCAATTTGATATGTTTGTAGAAGAGTCGATTTTCTATACGATAATTCAATACTAATCTTTAAAAATAATATTGCCGGTAGTAATAAATAATAACTACTACATAAATAGTACCTTCAAACACATTCAATAAAATATAAAATATTAGAAAAAAAGTAATTAATTGATATGACTTGATTTCGAGACAGCATAAACGTCACTAGAATTAAGTTGTCTTCATAAATTTCCAAATCAAAGTTCAGACCATTTGTATTTAACATTCTTTCTATAAAACAGTAGCAAATAAATTGATTCATCTTATGTTGATGTTGATGAAAATTTATTTCAAAAAATCAAATTTTCATGTGAAATCTTAATATTTCAGCATTTTTTCTGAAATTTAAACAAAGAAATTAAAATTTTGTAAATTAAATTATGTAAAGTTATAGCAAATACAAACATAATACAGTTAAATCCATGCTATTGTATGGAAATGTGCATTCAAAACAAACAAAGAATTACGAATATTTTACATGACTTCTTACTATCTTCACATCATCCAACGGTTTATCATTCCCATCTGTTTCAACCCAACCAAGTCTTTGCACTACATTCATGCCACTACTTATTCGCCCGAAAATAGTGTGTTTCTTATCCAACCACTGAGTAGGCGCCAATGTAATAAAAAATTGACTGCCATTTGTATTTGAACCTGCATTTGCCATCGATAAAATCCCAGCTCCCGTGTGGTGCAATTCTTCGCTTATTTCATCATCAAAATGTTTGCCGTAAATGGATGCGCCTCCACGACCCGTGCCAGTCGGATCTCCACCTTGTATCATAAACTCTTTGATTATTCGATGAAATTTGCAACCATTGTAATAACCACGACGAGCCAATTCGGCGAAATTTCTGCACGTGTTTGGGGCATGCTGCCAGTAAAGCTCTACAGTAAAGTCTCCCAACCTAAAAAAACAATAAACATAAAATTGATAGATAATGATAAAATTATAGAAAAATGTTCACTACGTTGTTTCTAATTGAACAAGCGGTGGCTGCCACGATTTGTCCGGAATGCCCGACATTTTGTTTAAGCTTGATCTTGCGATGAGCGGGAAAATGTTGCGCCATCTATTATCCGCACCCGATATCTCATATCTTAGATGCTAACACGGACATAATAACATTATGTCAATATTCAAACTTCGTATTTTGCGTGCGTACACAGTTCAAGTAGATGTAAATAAAAATAATTTTTTTGTTTGCGCGCAGATTTTTTTAAAAAAAATAACAGGCGAAAATTTGAAAAAACTACAATATTTTCATACTGCTACATAATTTTTATTTATTTATAAAATTTAAAAAGAAAATGTATATACAATTTTTAGTCACCTGGATTGTGTTATTCTCATGATGGACGAGATGACGGATCACGGATGATACATAAAATATTCATATATCGACTTTACTTCTTTTTTATTTATTATTTTTAGAGTCTATTAAAATTTTGTGGCCATATCCTAAAATAGTATACAAATACACAACACCAATTGGTTTTAAGAGAATTATATTTGAAATAAAATTACAATCATAACAAGAGTATGCTATTGGTACCGTATATACTCTTGATAATATCATCATATGGTATGGGACCCTTCGTAATCATAAATTACAAAATTACAAATTATTTGTTTAATTTGTTGTGGTTTTTTATTATCTTTCTTTTTTATCAACTATAAAAAAAATTTATTTAAAACCTTGTATAAAAATTCTAAGTAGAAACTAAAATAAAAACTACCTAAAAAAATAAATAAATACTGGTTGGAAATATATATACATCATAATTTTAAATGAATATTTTTACGATAGATTATAAACATTGACTTATTTCAATTTCACGAACGCATTTTTTACATTTAACATAACAGCACCATTGAAATTTACAATTACAGCGTTCAATTACTCGTTCTTTACGGGTACGAAATCCACGACCACAACATAAAAGATCACAACCATCTACACCTTTGGATGTGCGATTACAAACGCGTCCATGAGTTCCAAGTGATCCAGCTTTAGGATCAAATTCACAATAATCCGGACTGTTATTCAAATACACCAAATCTGTATCCGTGTACGGTTTAAAGAATGGATTTAGTGGAATTAATTCACGTCGAGATCCTTTTTTCCGTTGAGAAACTTCCGTGGCACCATCAAACTTATCTTTCAGCGACTGCCCTACCTAAAAAGTAATAAAACTACCAACTCAAAAAAAATTTGCAAATTTTCGCTTCCTGAAAGCGTTTTTACCTCTCTAAATGTTGGCATCGACCTCCAACAGGTTTTGAGTTCACAGGAACCAGAAACACCATGGCATTTGCATTCTACGTGAACGTTGTCTTCGAGAATCTTTTTTAAAAAAAAATAAAAACACATGGTAAGTTATGAGTTTAATGAAGAAAACTAAATTTATGGTTGAATGAAATAGAACAACAAGGGGAGGCTTAACAAAAACGGGAGTGGGGACACCAAAGCTAACAAAATCTCATCTATCAAACAAAATAGGGAGTGATAAAAGAAAAGTGATATGCATATTTAGCAAGGAATAAACAAGATAAACGTAATGGCTCGCGTAATCGCTTGGTCAATTTCAATTTATAATTAAAATTTATTCAAATTAAAAACCCCGCCCGAAAGTTGGTTTTTCAGCGCACAACATTTGCAGATCCAGTTAATCCAAGAATTAATTTGCAAAATCGATCGACGAACAAGATTTGTATTTATTACATAGCGCAAATGGAAGATATAAATAAAATTGCATTAAACCAACAGATGAGTTAAGTCAGAGTGCATAATTTAGTCATGTGTGAAACTCAATGAGATGAGCGTCCTGGTGTAATGTCATCCATTTTTCATGAAATCAGTTAAAGAGAGGGTTCTTCTATTATCATCCCTCCCCTTATCCTTCATGAGATGCGTTCAATTCTTTTGTGTCTTTCCCCTCCTCCACCACACACATGATTGAAGGCAGTTCGTTTTGGCCTTTGACCCCTCTTCCGTCAACAGGAGTTTGTGTGTAACTCAAAACTCGGCACCGACGCACGATGTAGTTTTAAAATCCATCTATTAAAATTCCAAGGACACTAGAGAACAGGTCTATTTTGCGGCTTTTGGGCAAAGCAAACCGCGTCTTAAGCCTCACTTAGCGAACCAACTCCCAAAAGTAGGAAATCAACTGATCCTAAGCCCTTAAACATATGTTTAGCTTTTCGTACCTGTCTGCCGGCTTCATTGTTGTGTAAATTCATGAGAGCGAGAATAGAGGATTTCGATTTTTTCGTGGACGCACGTATTTCTCGCACGTCGACAAATGCCCGTGAGAATGCTGTGCCAAACGCTACATTGTCCGAACAACCCGACCATTGGAAACCTTCGTTCGATTTACCGCGTACACTCCTGTCACAACCGCATTTATCTAATTCACCTGTGCTGCATGCGCGGGTCACTGCATGAGCTACACCCGCAGCAGAGACTGCGTGCACGAAAGCTGCTTCCCGAGTTCCTACAAATATATAAACATTCGTGTTTGGCAAAAAAAATAACAGTTTTATTTTATTTTAACAAAATTATTTCCTGCCGAGTGTCTACTAAACTACAAAAGATTTCCTGTTACATCTTAAAAGGCATTTGAAATTCACCAATGTGTAAATAAAGTCATAAACTGTACCTGAAATTAGTTTATGTCTCCATAAACGATTGTCTTGTAAAACACTGCAGTTCCAACGCCGAGTGCGAAACTGAAACTGGCATTCGTCAATAGCGGTAAGAGCTCCGTCTCGAACACTGCTCATCACTTCTACATTCCTCTTACAGATGGCTATTTGGCGACTGATGAGACCGTAGAGTCGTTCGCACGCATCTTCATTACTAACCGAAGCAATGGATGAAATGCGTGATAATGCCCTAAAAAGGAATATAATTTCAATACCACTTTGTTTATTTATACCTTAAACATACAAATTTCTCATTCAGATTTCCCGTACGATGTGAAAGTCACTTAACAGTTTTTATTTTAAAATTTTATTTCACATGTTTAGCCCACCTTCGTCGTGCGTGGGTGGGGTCATCATGCACGTGGGTGGTCAAATGTCCAAGTGCAGATGGGTGGGCGAAAAGGACAAAAGAATTGAGCTGTCAGACAAGGCGGAAGTTTAGCTGAGTACTTGAGCTTTTAATTTACAAACCTCATTAAGTCTGCGCAAAGATAATTTCTCAGATGAACCGCAAGTGAGAAAAGAATGCAATCAGCTTAACGGGTGTGATTGAAATGCGTGGAATTTGCCAGACGCATCAGCGTCTCTTTTCCCCCCTTCGTGCACGTATACGGTACCTACTTTCCCTCAATCATCCTCCCTCTTTATCATGACTTCCTATATACTGAAACCTTCCTTTGTCGAACTAACTTCCGAATTAACAAAATAGATATAAAGTGAACTTCTCTCATTTCATACATATTGATCAGAAAGAGACCACATGCTCATTTCCATGAGACGTGACAATTGAACAAACAAGAAGTGCCACTTTATGCTCTAGTTTATACGTGACACTTCTAGCGACACTTCTTTTACCATCTGTCACGTATAGCCCCGTCATTGACGTCGTTGTAGCTTTAATCTTCTTCTGTGAATTTCATTTCAATAAATAGAAACAAAGTGACATATTACTAAACTAATAAACTTTTTTCTTTTTCTTTTTGTTTATGAAGAAAATTAATCAAACTTTTTGCCATTACCTGAATAGAATAAGAGGAAAATCTGGCAATTTTCAATTTTAGAAAAAATTACATCCAAACATATTAATATTTTTCATCAGTTGCAGCTGTTGTTCTGTCAGCTGTCAAAAGGAGTAATCTCCACCTTATAGAGACAGATATTTAACGAGAAGAGACATGCAGAAGGGCCAGCTGCCGCTGCCCTTTTTCTCATCACGGAGTTCATCCCATAGAAATTTTTTTCCCTTTCTAGTTTTCCCCGTGAAATACTAGCCCCGATAGAATGGAGATAAATATGATTTAAACTACGGGAGATCTGAGCCCCTCTACTCGCACAACTCAGCGGGGCGCCTTGTTGAAGCGGGTTAGTTATGATGCGACGTCCAACAGGGAACATCGCCTACTCACCCTTGATGAGCACAATTTATTATTCTATTTAACCTTCCATCGTCAACCCTCGGAGGAATGTTGAGAAAGGATTCCTACGGGGCGACCACACGTCGGTCCCTTTGTAATTGTGCCAAAACAACATTCAGATTAATCGGCCATCATTTCAAGACACTACGCAGACGTCTATGACACATAAAATAGAGCAAAGGTCCATGTCATAAACAGATTATAAATGTAGTAATCCTACTATTTAAATTTTAACTAAACACACCATTTATCAAAATGGCATTAATATTCTAAGCGCCCTGTGGTTGGAAAAACTAAACTGATTATATTTTTAAAAAATAATTTATTTTTGGAAATTGCAGTTTTAAATTTGACTTTTATTTTAACGTTATGGTTATATTTATAAAGTTATAAATAAAGTTATAAATAAACCATGTTTTGTTTTTTCCCTAAGGAAATTTTAAATTCGTAATTCGTAAACATATAATTTGATATCCCGTTTGTAAATGTTCACGCAACAACTGTTTTATCCATGGCCATTTACACTTATATTTACTTACATGAGAACCCCGAAAGGATATTTATTGTAGACTTAAGTGCCTAATCTCCTTCAAAAAAAATCTACACTTTTTTTTTGCCAAAAAAAAATTAATACGTACTGTAGATTTCAATTTCACAGCTAAGCCGAAAAAGATGGCAAAGTTAATTAACTGGATTTGTCATGTTTTCTTTTTGACACATCCACCTGGTCTTTTCCCGTTTAATTTCTTTTTATAATTTCTCACGCGTATAATTAAATTGCAATTTATCACAATTGCTTGCGCGGAGCTACTACTCTTGAATATTTATACCAAAATCCGTATCACGTGCATTTAGCTTAAACGATAAATAATATGCCATCAGCAGGAGACTGCACACAAACAAGACATCCGTACAAATGAATCAAGACAATCTTTTTGTTTTTTCGCTCAACTTTTGCAATGTTATTACCCGCCATTCATATGACTGGCGTTGCATGACCCTCAGGCGTTCTCATTACACACAGCAACAATAGTTTATAAGTTACAAATTTAAAAAAAAACTGACACGTAATTAACTTTGATTCGATATAAATGAACGCAATAAATGATGTAAATGCAAAACATGAAATTTTAAAAAGTCCGCAATGACCAAATATGGGAAGTAAATGGACCTTTAGGTACTTACAGCCACTTGATCGCACTTGTGCTTGTTACAAGAAAAATCAAGAATAAAAGAATCCGAGATAACTCCGGCCGAGGCGTCGGCATGACTGCAAAAGGGGGTGGTTACTCCAAAAACAGGGTACAGGAGCCAGATGGCTGGCGCACAGTGTGGGGGGCGCACGTGGGTGCTTGGCACTGGACTGGGCTTTGATGAACATGGGAGGTTTCGCTCGCCTCGATGCACCAAGGGAAGGGGTAGGGGTGAGTGCAGCGTTCTGATTGGTTGTTCAACGCAATCCATTTTTATAATGTCGTAAATGAAGGGATTATACCGTATGTATTTTTGTGTTTAAATTGTTTAAAATCAACCTGTAAAAACAACAGAACAATATTAACACAAAACTTATTGTTTATTTAATTCTGTTTATTATTTTAAAAAATGCAATTTTTTTAAAAATTAGTGCTCTTTTTATTTATTTATTTCCTAAACGTACCTCCCTCTGAGCACGCCTAATTTATAAACTGGATATTCCCAAGAGATGGCACCTAAGCCTGGTTTGAAAATGTTGATGTTGTGTCTTGCTGCTTACTACTGCCTATCCTTAGAAACTACCAGTATGCCAACTAATTTAAAAATAGATACAGGATTTTCCTGCATACTGAGAAAAGAGATTGCAATTCTGCGAATACGTACTATATATTCGACTAAGATTATTGACTCTTATAGCAGCAGTTGTATTTTTAGAAAGGTAAAAAATTCTTTATCTTTCGTTCAAGTTCATTTTTATGAAATAGATCGACCATAACGTAACAGATTATGAGTTGATAATTTAATTCCTATTTTTAGTTACTGAGATAATGTCAGGAGGAATATTGCCACAAAGTGATAATCAGGAAAACAATTTCACTCGAAGTCCACTTTTGTGTTATTTATGTAATGAGTTATTAAAGGATCCTTGCCTTCTACAATGCTATCATACATTCTGCTCTGAATGTTTAAATGGAAAGAGTAATGAATCAAAATTAATGTGTCCATTTTGCGGGTAGTTAGTTTTATTTGTGATTTTTTTTTTTTTAAATATAAATTTTGTCTTCCGTTCGTAGGAAAAATACCATTCTCAAGGATAGTTCATCACTTCCTCCAACTGATCCTCTTCTCAGTTTCCTTATCGAGTCTTCGGTTGAGGAGTGGCCTCCTTGTTCTAATTGTGATACGGTATTGTGCTACGGTGAAAAACCAGAATTAGTAGATGACTAATGACATCTACGATTACAGTTGCACAGCCCGCACGATTCTGTTTCCATGTTTTACTGCAACACTTGCGAGCAAGCAGTGTGTGGCAATTGTAGAGAGGACACACACAAAGCTCGCATGTTTAACAAACATGACATAATACACATGTCTAAACGTACAAAAGATGTCTATAAAACATGCGGTAATATTCATATTTTGTAATGACAAACTAAAAATATTTTTGTTTCTTATTTCAAAAAATCAGATCAGCATGGCAAACCATACATCATGTTTTCCACATTAAATAAATCTATGCTCTGTATTAATTGTTTTCGTGATATGGGCGTGTAAGTTAATAAAAAAAAATTAAAAATTAAAATGAGTTTTTAATTAATTTTCTCCGCTACTTTTAATTTTAGAGATGGTAGAGCTCACTGTATTGACCTCGAATCAGCATACAACGAAGAATGCAAAAAATTAGATTCAGCAGTTGTGGTACTTCTAATTAATGAATGAGAGATCTCTCCCCTTTAAAATTAGAAAATAAAAATAATCGATTTTGTTATTTTGCTTTTTTTCTATAGTCAATTCGCGACCTACAATCCTCAGTTCGTGATGGAATAACCTTATTTTGTAGCTTATTAGACGAACTTAGTCACAATGCAGAATCAGAAAAAGAATCTATTCATAAACTATGTCAAAATCTACAAGACATCATTATAAGTACTCGCCACTGCTTATTAGACAACATTCAAAGGTAAAAATAAAATCAAAAATATTTAAATAATTAACAACTTTAATGTATAAAAATACAACAAAAAATCAAAAGTGGTATAAAAATATTTTAACAAATATAAGTCTAACATACAACATATGATATGAACCTCAAATAACAACTTGATTAGTTAAAAAAATTCAAAACAAATAGATAATTCCATTATTGTTCGAGTCCTTTGCTACCTGGTTGCCCCGAAGTACAGTCCAATCGACAGGTTATATATACGATTTGTGCGGCTTCTTCATAATGAGTATCGCTTACTTTTTGAAGCGTGAAAATCTTATGGGAAACCTGAAATATTTTTGTCAAACATAAATTAAATATTCACCCAAAAAATAACTTAGCGTATATAACTAAAGAAAAATAAGAAATTTTTTAAGCTTACCTTTTGGCACCTGCAGCCACAGTTTGATACCCAACCGTCCTTACATTTTGCTGCAACACGTTTACTTGGAATTAAGTTATTGTTAGTTACAATACTAAACTCGCAGTACTCTCGAACTTCAGGGGATCCATATTTTGCCAATGATTCCGAAAATTCGGAAATATTGTTTCTTTTAAATGTCAAATTTTTGAGTGGCAACTCTTGGCTAGAATTAATAACCACTGGCGATCCTTGACTAGAATACACAACCACTGCCATGAAAATGATGGTAAATGTATAGTTATTGAACATGATGATTTTGATGATAATAAATTAATGGAATAATGTGAAGTTTTATGAAAGTTGAAGTTAATGGTTTTTGAACTGTGTGTTGAACATTTATATACTTGTATATTGAGACTATGGTGGAATTCCCTCACAAAACCCTGTCGAGAGATGGAGGGGAAATTTCGACATGTGAAAACCATGGTATTAGAATTGCCTTCATTTCTGAAATTTCCCTACGTTGATCGGTGATGAGGGTGATTCATGCCATCGAAGAAAGCTAAGTTCCTGATTTGATCTTCCCCTACTAATATTTTATATTATAATAATTTATACAAAAATCTTAAACATAATTTTATTAGTTTAAGAAAAAAAATATTAAATTTTTTAGATATACAAATAAAATTGTTTCATTGACAGGTAAATAAAACATTTTATGATTAAATTATTATTAAATCACACACGGAAGAAAATAAAAGTTTAAACTTAAAAATTCAATTACCGGTATTCATTTTATTAACCATAATTTTTGTAATAATTTTTTATTTACCTATTTAATAAATTGTATAAATAGCAGTGATCTTTACTGGCAGGGACTTTGACAATTGACATTTGCCAGCTATTATTTACAAACTGTTATCAGAAACTCCTAATGCACTTTATAGAAGCTTCTTAAAATTAAACTTAATATCAAAGTATAAACTTGAAATGTTATTAAAATATTTATTTTGTATAAAATAAAAATTCATTCCCGATAAAACTCCAACCCACGCAATATCGAACGATACATGCCGTTTTTAGCGTAGGCTTATAAAATGTAAACAAGTTTTCCATATTGCAATACGCACACTCAACTTCCTGTCTTGAATGTCAACAAACCCACGCCGTTTTGTCTTTCAGGCAGTATGATGTAAAACAACAATTGTTTTGTAAACAATTAGATAACTTGAAAGCACTTTTACCTACAATTCAAGTTCATTTAATTATATGTACAACATTTTCAAGTTCAGCTAATAAATATGAATTTCTTCATTACGGTTACGTAAGTTTAAAAAATTAAAATAAAATAAAAGAAAATTAAGATTTAATAAATAAATTTAAAAAATTGACTAATTTAATGTTTTAGACTCTAATGGACCGTCTGAATTCAATCGCTCACATGTCATCACCTCTACGTCCCACTCGGAGTAGCGGAATTAAAACGAATTTTAAAAATGAATTATCTAAGTAAAATAAAAATTTGTGCAAATTTATAAATTTGATTTAAATTACGGCATTGTATATTTAAGGAACTTGAACCCACTCATTTCGGAGAAATTAGTCCACGACATGGGAAAAGAAGCAAAGAAGTAACATTTTTAATTTTTCAAAGTTTTAATCAAAACAACTCTCAGCTTTTCCATGCTCTGTTGCAGTTGTTTTACAGTTTTTTCCCAAGATGCTGCCCCTTCCTCTTCGTGTTATTTAGGCAAAATCACGATCCAGCCCACTACTAACACCTACATTAATAAAAAACACGGAATTATCAACAAAAAATTGAAGCCTGTCGATGTGAGCGGGTGGTTCACAGAGCACTGCAAAAACTTTGATGCCGATCGCCGAGTAAGTTCATTTTTTGTCTGAATTAACTTTTTCAGTTTATTTTTCTTAATTAGGAGCTTGAAATACGATTTACTAAAATAAAAGACCAGGTTCAAGAACTTCAACGAGACGTCACATTGAGAAAATGTATAACAAGGAAAGAAAAAGTAAGACGAAAAAAACTTTAATTGATAATGAGTTAAACACATTCTGTTGGTTTTCACCAGGTGATTGACATTGAAATTGAATGCACGGCACTAAAAACAGACATCACTAAACAATCCGAAGCTCTTGAAAATTTAAAATTTGTTTTAGAAAAAGTAAATTTTTGTTTACTGATTGAAATTTTAATTTTTTGCTATTTAACCTTTTTATAATGATAAAAGAGTTGGGAAGAACAATTACAGAGAATTGCAGTGGAGCAGGACATATATAATAGTAATTGCAAAGCAGCTTACACAATAATTATAGTGTTTCTGTCATCGGCAAACCTTGTTGCTCTTGTTTACAATTTTTCAGCTCAAAACAATGACTTAGAAATACTTCTGTCTGACACTAAGTGTCTAGCTACAGTCACCCGTCGATTGGAACCTTTCATTAAGTCAATTACCGCTATAGTTGAAAAGATTTCACCGCGGTAATGAAAAAGTAAAATACTAGTGAATAAATTTTTTAAATGTTTATAATTTAATTGAAGCCTTAGAAGGAGTTTGCATAAAGATGAAAAAAATGAGTGCATACAAGCATTATTTGACCAGATCAATACTCTTCAACCAGATTCTCAACAAAGGTTTGATTAATTTAAGTTTTTCTAGTATTTGTGTAATTTTTCACTGAATTTTTAATTATAGAGTGGAAGCAATTCTGAGCCAGGAAGAACAAAAACTAAATAAATTTTGTGGTCCGTCTCCGTTTGAGGAATCGCTTATACAAACAAAAGGAATGTTAAAAACTCCAATGAAAGATGGAATTCCCATTCGGAAAGATACTGATGGCACTCCTTTAAAAAATGGAACAGTGTCCAGTGTAGGTAATTACTACGGAAAGGGATAGTCTCATCGTTGGGTCTTGAATTACCAGATGACTAAAATATAAAAATCGGGACAAACTTTTGAATGCCCCTCGCATATGCAAGTTAAACGGGGATTTGACTTTGTAAATCGGGACAATCCACAATCCAGCACTCCCGCCTGATTCGGCAAATCTAGTTATGTCATATAAATTTACAGTTGTTATCATGTCATTCAGGTCGTGTGATGAGCAGTGCTTTTAAAAGAAAATCCGGGTTTGATAACCGCCAATAATTCTACGATTATTAAAGAAGAAATGTAAAAAGTTTTAAATAAAAAAAAATTGAAATTTTTTTAATAATTGTTTTAATAAAATAAATTCTTTAACGAAATCCACCTTAAAACAGTTAGGTTGAGTAGGTTAAGATATCTAAACAAATTTGAACGCGGCTGATGTTAACTACCAGGAAAAATAACTAAAAATAAAAACTACTACACACCAAAATCGGATGTGTTGAGTAACAAGCGATGTATCAAGGATGTATATCCTTGGCAAACGTCAGATAGCGTCAGATGGTTAGTCAGACCATAATAGTAGACAGTCTGGCTGTGCTCATTGCAAGGCCAAATCACTACTACTCTACCTGGCGGTGATTGTGCGCAGCATCAGTCGGAGGCCGAAGCTTAGCTTAGTTTTATCAAGTTAATAATCAAAACAAACTTAATTTTTCAAAATGTATTTACAAAAATTGATGTCTGAAATTGTTCAAGTTTTATAGACACATTCCAAGTAATGATAAGTTGTTTGTATACGTCCTATTGTGGTCCAGTGCCGCTGCAGACATTTTTTTTTTACATTTTCACATATTTTTTAGAGCAGCTGCAACCAAGCAAGCATCCAATCTCGTCAGCAGACTTTTTCACTCGCTTTTTACGAGAGTGCATGTGTCGGGCTATGTCATTACTCGCAGTACGCCATCTATTGTTACATTTTTAATTTTTATGTCTTACGTCAATGTCATCTACAAAACATCAACATCTATTATCATCATATTTTTTAACTATGATAATAGATGTTATTCCAAGAAAAATCTCCCATAAATTTATATCTTCTCAAATCCATCTTATTTAAGAGAAAAAATTACATTTTTGCCCTATGGTCTTCACATGGCATGAACTACAAGTAAATGGATTTACAAATTACTACCGAAAAATTGAGGTTACTTTTTAAAAATAAATGTGGTTACGTACTGAGAATCGCATTACTGAATTATTACTGCTTTTAACATTTTGAATTTATTCACTCTTAGTAACCGTTGCATTATTCGTTCAAAATCAAAATCAGATTTCCTGATTTCAATTAATAACTTATACTGTATTGTCCTCTGAAATTACATAATGTACAGCTGAAGATAAAACCGTAACAAGGTCTCCACTTCAGATTATAAAGTTCCGCTAAAACTAACTCAAGTGCGAAGAAGACTTTTCAGAAGACTTCTTCAGAATTTCTACAAGCCATCGCTTCGGATGGTAAGGTACGGTACCTTTATAAAAGCCTATAAAAATGCTGCCCTATCAAATGGAGCGACTTCTGGGAGTCGAATTGGCCAATTGAGAAATTTAAACAATAACTTTTACACATCACCACCACACCACCCATCCAGAGGTAGCCGGAATAACTTCACTACGCGATGTCTAAAACCAGTTTGCTTAACACAATTTGTCAAAATTCAATTCGCCCACTTCTGACCTTAACCAAACAGAACCCTAAACATACTACAGTATGACCTAACCAAGACAGCTCGAATCAACAATTAGGTAAATTTTGGCATATTGGGTACTTACTGTCTTGCTCGCCTCGATGATCAACTAGTAATAGAAGAAACCATCAATCAGAACTTCTTAGAGGCAATGACAATTACACCACGAAAACTAAAACTATCTACGATATTATACATAATTCATGCCGTACCAACTACCATGACATTTTATTAAAATGTAATACCAAAGTTAATAAATAAATCTAATAAAACTTGTCTCTATTGCATGTGTCATTCACTTAAAATATATTTTTAAAGATAAATTTTTAATTTTTTTTATCCATTCAATTAAGGTTGTTTACTTGATCTTGAAGCTTTATGCAGAGAGATGGGAGAGAGGTCAACAAGCAGTTTTGCAACGTATCTTGTGTTAATTGATAGGAGGAGAGTCGGTTGGTCATTGGCTGGCCTCTTGCCAAACACAACCTGTTTGAGGAAGGAGGGTGCAACAAAAAAATAGTGCCAGGTGAAATGGCACTAGAAGTGAGACCACATCCATCCTCATCATTGACTTGAGTTTACACCACATCTTGGCGCTGCTTAAACTTGTCCTTCTTCGTGGAAAGCACAACAGTCGCGTGTGCGCACTCATTAATACTCCCAACTGGTCACATTCATTCTTCCTTCGGTATACAATTAATTAACTATGAAACAAAGTCGTTCATAAATTATCAAGTAAGTGACTAATACTTTTTATTTACTTTAAAAATATTTTACCAACAAACCAGTATTGAAATGACATGTTAATATTTGCAAACTAAAGCAACTAAATGGTGCATGTGTGGCAATACTAGTACTCAAGGACAGACTATTTTTTCAAAACAAAACTGGACTACAACTACATCCTCTTCAACCCATTCTTTTCTAAAAAGCCACTAAACACGATTTTTCTTCTTTTTTTTTCTTTTTTAAAAAAAAAATTTGCATGCATATCGCGCAATGCCCTCCAGCAGAAGGGAAGCCAAACTTCAGCTAATTCACTCGAAACTGAATGAAAAACTTCAATGGTTTTCTCAAACAGATCTGGAGACCGCTGCCTTTAGGGCATCAACCCAACATTTGGGTAACCCCAGTGTGAGAACCTCTTCCTTCCGTTTAGGAGCAGCGAACGAGCAATAACCCTTTCAGCCCACCGAGGAAGTAAAAGAAAAAAGTTGCGTGGGAGCAATCGAAGAAAGAATCGCAGGTGCAGAAAACACCTGTGTCCTAAGAGGATCAACCCCTTCCGATGCATTACCTGCAGTGTTCCTTAATTCTTTAACTTACAATTTTTTTTATATGTCCCTCGCCCAAAAAAAATCCCACACTTCAACCTGGGATGGGTCAGGCTAGAGGTCACACTGCTGGGTCTCTTGTCTCCGCTTCGTCCCTCACCTAGCTTCCTTAATAGGAACAAATGACATCATAGAAGTAACAGGTCACTCAGCGCTTGTACGACGGTTGGGCAAGAAAAGATTTGTTATGTAGCTCTTTTACATGCAAAACATGCACACTGACCTTGACAAGACCCGATTTTAAGCGGAGCCGCAAGTGTAAAAGAGCTACGCCTCTAGAAAAGAATGATAAAAGATGCGTGTATTGGCCGAATTATTTTTCAACTTTTCCAAGACTAATAATATCAAAGTTACTGGAAATTGTTTGTTCATATTTTTATCTCTGAGAAAGGGCAAACTGTGAGAGGAATATTTGTAACGTGATCCGTACTTCACTTTAATCTCAGTTCAGTGAATGTGTGGTTTTTTCGAGCATTTGCAAACGTCTGCAAGGTCAATGTTAAAACATAACTCGTGGCTATTATCGAGTCTATTAAAAGTATAAAATTATCTGCATCCAAGGACTACACAAGGGCATAATATACATTTTAAGCTTCCTTCTTCACTGCGTTGTCACACTTTTCAATTCAAAGGGGTGAGTCAAGTTGTCGAGTTCATAAGACACGAGAGTTCGATGACATTTTCTTTTATTCTAATTTTTTTTTAATTTTTCAATTAAATAAGTTGCTGATGCCATCTCTCGCGTACTTTTAGATAATTGGTAGGATGTTGTTCTGCCTTAAATCCCTCCTTTTTACTTGTCGCCAATTAATCTTCGCTTCTTTCCCATAGCTTGTCGGCATAATCTCACGAATCTTTTTTTTGAAACAGAACAACCGCAATTTTTTTCTCGGATAATATTTAATCCTTTTCAATTTTTTATGCAAAAGGCAATCACGATGAAGTTAGCAATGTTAACTGGTCTGCATTCAACTTACCTAGTTCTCTTTTTCATTCTCATCACTCAAGCAGAAGGAAACTTTATACCAAAAGAGCACAAGGTAACAAAATGGGAAAAAAAAAAAAATCGATTTTTTTTCCAAAATAATTGTCCTTGATTGTTCCTTCAAGGATCTTATTAACATTTAAGTCCAACTTTCACATATTCATACATTTTTTAAAGGTGCACAACATAGTTTTATATCCAGACAAGCATTCGTGGTGCAAAGTAACCCCGATCAAACAAGTTATTAGTCACACTGGCTGTCAAACAAAGGTAATAGTTAATTATTGTAACATACATATTAGTTTAAATTTTTTTGAAATTAATCATAACTAATTGCTGTATAGCACACATCAGTTGTTTTTTTAGAAATCACATTTAAATATTGTTTTTAATTACAGAATATTGACAACAACGTCTGCGTTGGTACATGTTTTTCTTTCTCAGTGCCCAAAACCATCCCTGAAACACCAGGTGATGACCAACTCCATTATTGCGACAGCTGTCAGTCGTCGGACTCCTCTTGGATTATAGTATAAAGTGTTGACTAATAATGAAATTATTAAATTATCAAATGTACAAAATTTTTTCTAGGTGAGTTTAGACTGTCCAGATGACACTAACCAGCCCAAAGTGGAGAAATCTGTAGAAATAATTTCAAACTGCTCTTGTATATCCTGCCAAGAAAAGCCACATCTTGAACCACGTCCAGCAGACGAGGAAGAAGAAGATTACGAAGAAGATCAAGAGAATCTCAAACAAATGTACGACACACTCAAACATGTGGGACATCTAGCAGGTCGGAAAAACTCTGCAGTCGCTAACACACCTGGTCATGTTTCAACTAATAAGCACCTTGATCTTCTTGAAGAAGCTGATGACAGTCAAGGGGAAGGAGAAATCGACGAAGAGACTTTTCGTCAGGTCAGAGCACAGATTAGTGCATTAAAACATTAAATCCCAATTAAAAATTGTAAATAAAAAAACACACTGAGGCTAAAAATTGCATAATTTTTATAAATTATATTTTTGTTATAACCATGAATTTTTTTTAGTATGTACTTAAGGACTTTTTTTTAAAAATGTTTATTTTTTATGTTATCCTAGTTTGTTGATATTTTATTTGAGTTAATTTTATGTAACAGTGAAAGAAAATTCACCGGATGTTATTGATGTATTTCGGACATTTACTTGGCTCGAAACTGATGATTATCTTTTGTTTTAGGCGTACAATTCTGGTCCCCTGTGGAAATCAGTTAAAAAATTGGTGTCAGCATTTTTTACATTGCTATAATACCCATATACGGTACATCTTTAGTAGGCTCAGGGAAACTTATTCCCCAATTACTACATCCTGGTGAGAATATTTCTCATTAATTTATTGTCAATTTTAAATTAATCAAATTAAATGCCTTGTTTAGTAGAATGTGAATCACCATTAAATCCAACGGATTTTTATTTTAGGTAATATTTTATCAAGTTTGTATTATATGCTTATAAAAACCACCAGGGGAAGAAAATAAGACCTATATAGAGGCTATAAAGAGCCAAGATAAATTTGTAAACTATATTGACTAGTAAAAAATATATTAACTGTATTTCCTCCTTGATTTCAATAAGAATTGTCACTCTTTCAAACCATTACCACAATAACACAATACATTGCACAACAAAAAATTATAATAATTACCTCATCCACAATAACAATATCAATGGGATTACATAAAAATATTTACATCATTTGGTCGGAAATCTTTTACTTCATGAGGATAAGTGCTTTGTTACATTTAAATTGTTTACTGATTTTCCCCGGTAGAACTTTCACATCTATAGTGTCCAGTGCATAAAAGACCATTGTGTTGGAAGAGACAACGCATCAAATTTAGCGGAAAAGGTAACCTCGATTTTTTATTTGATAAGCACACAAAACGACATTCCAACACAATTCTCTGGTCTCCTGGTTGAGCAAAACTGTCAACCGAGGTATCGATCATTAATAGACGGTTTATGATTTAGGACGTAAAAGTCAATCAAACTAAAACATTTACACAGGTGTGCTTAGCTGACGGTGTCGCCAGTGTGTCTCTCGACTTAAATTGAGAAACTGCTAACTTTTTGCCCACGGTTCAAGGCCAGGACTTGGCTAAAGAAAGGGCCACCTACCTTGAGAATCCGTCATCAAAGGTCAATCCACTTTGAAAGAAAAAAGCAGTGTATGTCACTCACCTGCAGATCAACAACAGCTTCAATCTTCAGGTATGATTTTCATATTTAACATCGTTTCGCAATGTTTCTTGTTTGTTTCATTATGGTTTGCACCTTGAAATCCTGCGAGGAAAAAGGAAATAATGAGTTTTAACTGTTCTAAGAAGTTGGTGTCGGAAAATAGGACGTCGATAGCCTTGGCCTTTTTATTTTGAAATTTAATATTGAAATTTTACTTACGGTATAATAAACAGTTTATAAATATTTTACTCGTGTGTTCACTTTTATACACGTTGTTGCTGCTTAGGGCTGTTTATTTTATAGGTACCCCCGAGAAACTAGTCTGATTGAAGTTCCGAGAACTTGTCTCTCAATTTTATTCAAAACCTTTCTATTATCTATTGGTTTAAATACTGCTATCACTAGATGGGTGTTTATCGTGTCAGGAGCTTTCAGAGTTGACAGTTATCGTAATTTTACGACTTAATATTATTTGAAGTAAGTTTTCATTTATTTTATTTCTTTTTTTAAATATTATTCTAATCTAACTGCTACTTTTCCCTGGAATGTTTTTCACGTTTTTTTATATATTTATTTTATATATATTTTATATATATTTTTATATAAATATTAATTTCAATCGTTAAATTATTCGCTTGATTAATATTGGAAAAAACAACTTAATTATACTCTTTATTTTAATTGCAGTATATTCACAAGTAAATGTAAGTTATTTGCGACTTATACGACAATGAATAAACACAAGGGAACTTACAATGTAACCTCAAAAACGTGCACTTCGACACCAGCATTACGTAACAGTAAGTCGGCAATTTAAACATAAAATGGGAAAAACTAACATTCAATTCTTTTCGTTTCATTGGAGTGTTAAGATTATCAATTAACGTTTAAAATATATATCACAGTACCACAGAATTATTACGTACCTGAAACTAAAGAATATCGACATGTGCATCGTGCAGAATCCAGTCTTTAAATTTACTTCGGTACATAGAAAACCCGAAATGAATGCACTGATATAAGATATTTAACAGATGAATATAATATTATATAATTATTATTTAATATTTAATAGCTGAATAGAGTAGATGAGTACAAAATAATATTCATTTAAAATTTGAATTTCAATTTATTTAACAAATATAATGTGTTCAAGGTCTTTCACAAAAAAAAATTTATTAATTTAAGCGTGGCGAAATATTTCTTTGTCTAAACATACTAACATACTAAAACATAAAAATATGCAAACTATTTTTTAAAAAATTATACGATATCATAACTGAAATTTTACTCAAACTTAATTTCGTTTCATTAGTGTTTCTGGTTTTATTAGTAACGAGACATGTGGCGCAGCACAAGAACGCCAATGTGCGGTAAATCCGCTACTACTGCTGATACATCTTGTAGGCTTATGACCAGTTGTGCAGAGTGGTGAAATCATTCGGTGCAATCGTGTATAATCAAAGCGCACAGTTCCATTTCATTATTTATTTTACTTTAATTTTTCACTTGAAAGAACAAAAATTCAGAGGATGGAATCACATGGAATGTAAATATGTTTTTAAAAACATTTTATCCCCAAAAAATTTAAAATTGCAGCATTTTCAAAATCGAGTTTCAAATTTCTCCTTATTTTCCCCACCTAAATTTCTATTTACCTAGAACAACTGCATTTTCGTCACACGTTATTTCAGTGATTAAGGACTCTGAAATGATGTGTTCCGCGCTTAGCTGAGACTTACTCATCTCGGGGTTAGTGTGATTCTGATAGAAAAGAAAGAAAGTCAATACATTATATAGTTGAAACTGAATTGTGATAACATACGAAATGGGAGAACTATTAGGTTTTGTCCGAAATGTCTATAGTCGAGTTACTTTTGAGAAGAGACCAGGGAAAAGAGAAAAGGTTTCTTTACTTTGTGGTAAGTATATGCACCAATGAAAAATTTATATAATTTAAATTTTGTAGAAAATGTTATTCATTTTCCGACATTTGTATTTTTGTTTATTTTTTTTGTAATTATTTCTGTCAAGGTTTTCCTGATGTTATATAAATGGACACATGTTTTTTTTTCTTCAGGAAAGGAAAAGAAAACATTTATTGGATCGCAACCACCACCAACTAAGAAAGGAGTTGATTATGTTAATGTGGGAGGAGAAGAACAAATGGTATATTGTGTATACATCAATGAATGGATGAAAATTAAAGATAATCATCAATTTAGGAGATATTTGGTTTTATCGAAGATAAATTTCGTACTGTTATCACATGGATGTTTATGGTGTGTAGTCTGTTTACTCTTCGATTAATATTTCATTGGAGACCAGAATGGATGCTGGAATGTACTCACGTGAAATGCGATTTGAATAAAGCCACTAAAGTGCTATTGGTGGTAAGTAATTACTAAATTTAATTGACCCGTGTAGTTTAAAATTAATTTTTTTGTAGAATCATTATAAGAAATTTTATGTGGAAATTGTTCAAATCATTCGAAGCAGAGAATTACTGTTAGTTTTGCGCAAAGTCATTACATGTAATCAATTTGTAGTTTTATTTTTATTTTTTGATTTCAGTGTTGATGGAAAAAAAACGCTGTCTCAATTACTTAATAATCTAGCCAGAAAAAACCTCAACTTCGTTCTTCCAAGACCAGATGTAAATTTAGTCTCAATTAATTATGATGACATCGTGTAATATAATTTGATAATTGATCTATTAGGGCACATTTCATGATGTAGAAGCTGTACGCTTTTTTACTAATAAAAGCTCCATTTACATATGGAATACAGAAACCAGCGAATTTGAAAAATTGGAAGGACTAGATTATGTGTCTTGCTCTTTTTTTATGCTCAGAAAGGGTTACCTCAGGATAAACAAGAGCAAAGGTATAGTTAATCTATAATTTCTTAATAGATGCATGCTTAATTGCTGTTTTCTTTTTTTAGACGTGTAATTTATGGAAAAAACAGTATTGTAGTTCCTGTACAAAGCATCATCAGACTTCTCTTCTTGGAGGTTTATTATTGAATAATTAATAATTTGGTGCTAATTAAACATTACATTTTTAGGTTCTCAATCCATTTTATGTCTTCCAAGTGTTCAGTGTTTGTTTATGGTTCGCAGAACACTACTATTACTATGCGACATGCATTATAATAATGTCCGCTTTCTCTGTTGGAGCTGCCGTCATTCAAACAAGATCCGTATGGCCATTAAAATTCTTTAAGAGAAGCTATATTGTACTAATTTGTTAATAATTTCAGAATGAGAAGGCTCTTTGTAACACCGTCCAATCGTCTGATATTGTCACAGTATGTAGGGGAGGAAACAGTTGAGTTTGAAATATTTTTTTGTTTGAAATTAATTCTGAGTCTGAATTTAATAAACAGCATATGAAGAAATTCCGTCTGAGTTATTAACCCCAGGTGATGTAGTTGTAATTCCTTCCCATGGCTGTATGATGTACTGTGACGCTGTACTTATAAGTGGAAACTGCATTGTCAACGAAAGCATGTTGACAGGAGAAAGTGTTCCAGTGACCAAAACGCCCATTCCCAACCCAATCGTGTTGATGTCTCACCACGATGAGATGTTTCAACCCAAAGAACATTCAAAACACACCCTCTTCTCGGGTACAAAAATCATTCAAACCCGTTATTATGGTAGCGAGAAGGTGAAGGCTGTGGTTATTCGCACTGGTAATAATCTGTGAAATATATCAAATGTCAATTGTAAAGAGAAAATGTTTTTGCAGGGTTCATGACGTGCAAAGGGGAACTTGTGCGCTCAATCATGTATCCGAAACCTTTGGATTTTAAATTCCAACAGGATTCGTACCGCTTCGTTGGGTTACTTTTCGGGATTGCGGTTATTGGTTTTTTTATACAATTGTATTAAAGGTTTGTAAAATATATAAAACAAAGCGATAAAAAATGATAACTTATTTGTTTAGACAATGAATGGGGCACCACCTGGAGAAATAACTTTGGACGCCCTGGACCTAATAACAATCGTGGTACCGCCTGCCTTACCTGCTGCCATGACAGTGGGCACTGCATACGCTCAAGCTAGACTACGCAAAAGCAACATTTACTGTATAATCCCGAGTGCTATAAACATCAGTGGCTGTATTAATTGCGTTTGTTTCGACAAAGTAATTGATGTTTTTTGTCGTACCCCATTGATTGTGTAATTAATTCAATGTTTCTAGACAGGGACCTTAACCGAAGATGGATTAGACATGTGGGGAGTTGTCCCCACTAATAATAAACAGTAATAGCTTTTAATTATTAATAATAAGTTGTAAACTAATGACGGCAATTACAGGTTTCAAGAACCAGTCATCAACATCGAGCTGCTTGATTCGCTTAAATTCATGATTGGCATGGCAACGTGCCATTCATTGACCATAATTGAACGTCAGTTGTGTGGAGATCCCTTGGATCTGAAAATGTTCGAAGCAACCAATTGGGCAAGACCGATACTTCCGACTTTATATTAAATTGCGAGGTGAATTAAAAATTTGTTTTACAGATTCTTGAGGAACCTGAAATAGATGAAACTAACAAATTTGACATCATAACACCAACTGTTGTCAAACCGCGGCAACAGAAGACTCAGTACGTCAATGACAGTACGCAGGTGCATTGATCCCTTTGCCACCTGTTAATCACTTTAGGTCTTCATTAATTCTTGGTCATTTTTCGTTAAGGTACAAGAAGAAAATCTCGAGATTGGCATTGTGCGTCAGTTTACATTCTCATCGTCCTTACAACGTATGAGTGTTATTACTCGAGTGCTTGGAGCGCATCAATTTGAGATATATACCAAGGGCTCCCCAGAGATGATTGCGACTCTCTGCAATCCTGAAACCGTCCCCGATAATTTTTCAAACGTCCTCATGAGTTACACGCAAAGTGGCTACAGGGTATTGGCACTTGCAACTCGACCGTTGCATAAGATGAGTTATGCTAAAGTTCAGAGAATCTCCCGGGAACAGGTAGAATGTAATCTCAATTTCTTGGGTCTGCTGGTTATGGAAAATCGGTTGAAACCAGAAACGACTCCCATCATTCAGATGTTACAAAAGGCAAACATCCGTTCGGTTATGGTCACCGGTAATAACTGACTAAGTTGCTATAAATGCTTTTTTTACCGCATACTTATATCAGCATTTCATTATAGGCGACAATATGTTGACTGCACTAAGTGTTGCCCGGGATTGTGAAATGATTGAAAAGAACGAACACGTGATATTGGTAAATGCATTTCGTCATCCAGAGTCTCTTTCGAATGTGGTCCAGTTTTCCTACGCGGAAATGCCAGAAGAGGTGGTGGAGGAAATTGATTATATAGCTAAAGTATGCAATTTTATCATGTATTTATCCATACATTTATTTTGTTAAATTAAAAATTTTACAGCCAGATGCCACAAGTGTTGTGATAAAAGAACGTGGAGAAAAATTTCATTTTGCTCTTACTGGGAAATCATTTGCAATCATAAGAGAGCATTTTCCTGAGCTTATTCCTAAGCTAATTGTTCGTGGCACTGTATTCTCTCGAATGTCCCCAGATCAAAAGAAACAACTGATCGAGCATTTACAAGAACTTGGGTACTACGTGGGCATGTGTGGTGACGGGGCTAACGATTGTGGGGTAATTAAATTAATGTTTTGTTTTTACTAAACGTTTTGCTGATATTATACCAATTTCATTCCAGGCATTGAAAGCAGCACACGCTGGATTAAGTCTTTCTGAAGCTGAAGCTTCAGTGGCGTCACCGTTCACCTCCAAGGAGCCGAATATCTCGTGTGTTCCAACACTGATAAGGGAAGGGCGGGCTGCTTTGGTTACCTCGTTTGGTATTTTCAAGTATATGGCGTGCTACAGTTTCACTCAGTTCGTTTCTGTCACGATTTTATATTCGGTATTGCAAAATGTTTGAAGTTATCGTGTATCATTTTGTGAATTAATTTTTTTAAATTACAGATAGAATCAAACTTAACGGACATGGAATTTTTGTATATCGACCTGTTTATTATAGCATTATTGGCTACAGCTTGTGAGTTGGCAATCAAAGAACATGATATATTAAAAACACCGATTTGGCTTTCTCAAAAATGAAATTCTAGCCAACTTGGTGTTTTCAAAATGTGGTTCTTTATTAAGGAAATTTTAAAATATCAAAAATATTAATATTTTGTACAGTTGGTCGAACTAAACCGTATCCAGCTTTGGTACGAAAACCGCCTCCATCCAGTCTTCTTAGCTTCACTCCTCTTGCCTCCCTTGCACTGCAAATGTTAATTATGATTGGTGTACAAGCATTTGCCTTTTTCTTTACACGACAACAACCATGGTAAAATTTATTGAATGCTTAGTCGATGTTAATTTAACAATTTAATATTATTGTTTCAGGTATTCATCGCACATGCCTAAATCAACAGATGATCTCAGTTGCTACGAAAATTATTCTGTGTTTGGGGTGAGCGCCTTTCAGTACATTACGCTGGCCGTCGTGTTTGCTAAAGGAGCACCTTATCGGCAAACAATATTTTCTAATTGTAATGTGTAATAAATTGTGCGATTGTCATTCGAGTATTACTAAACGATTTTCTTCGGTTTTTAGATTTTTTTCTTGGATCATTGATTAGTTTAACAATCTTTACAACTTATGTGATTGCTTTTCCACATAAATGGCTCATTAATTTACTCGAGGTAATATCTAACATCTACATTTGTGTGAAGTTTGACCACAATTCGATTAATTTTAGATGAAAATTGTGCCTGTTCTTGAGTATCGTATTCTGCTTGTGGCCATAGCTGCAGCCAATTTCGTAGTGTGCCTAATTTGTGAGGTGAGTAATGATTTTTTCCCCGATTAATTGACAATCAATTAAACCATTCAAATTAACTTATTTCATTCATTTAGTCTGTGATCATCAGTCATTGTCTATTCCGTGTTCTCCATAAACGATGTAGTTTTCTGCAATCAAACTGCGAGTATATTCACATTGAGCAAGAAATTAAAAATTCACCCGAATGGCCCCCAGTATCAACAGATGTCAGTTTGTTGGATTTAGTGACTCCTCCAGACCACCCAAACTGTATAATAAACGAGGACGAATCAGAGTCGAGCTGTGACGGCAAACATCGGTCCCTTTCAAGCTCGATCAATCATTCCACCTACATTACGTTTTCTTTAACACGGAGAGCGACCACCACAGGCAGTAGCGGATCATCAAGCTTGATTAAAGGGAACCACATTAGTGGTGACAACAAAAGCTCATTTTTAACCAATGGAATTGCAACAAAAAACCACTTCAAACAGAGAAGCTACTCGGAAGGAGATTCGGCATGCCATAATTTAGATGTAACACCGATTCAAAGGCTAAACACACTCAGTGTAACCCCAGAATTGCATTCTACTGATTTCTCGCCTTGGTTGCCTGTTCAACAGCAACATGGTGATGACAGTAGCATTAACAGGAATCCGCCAGCATCTGTGGAGGCCCTGGATTCTCTAGCCACTCTATCCTCCTCCTCTTTCCCCAGTGAAATTCCTTTAGCAACAATATTCTCTTCTGGTAGTAATGAGAAATGCGAAGCTAGTTCTCAAAGTTCAATTCCTCCGCTATCACCTCATGTATCATCGATTTCCCTTCAAAATGAAACTGAACTGACACTGCACATATAAATGTAGTGAAATGAAAAGTGTTTTTTCTTTTCTACTTTTTTGACAATATATATCACTTTTAGTTGATTATGTATACAGATACAAATTTGCACTTATGAAAAATGCTGATGGAAGACGGCAAGCCGTACTTACATTTGTCATTTCACACGGTGAAAACCACCATTTTACATGTTCACTAACAATTTATATATAACTCCTTTTCAATAGATGTATAAAAGTTCATTTAAAAATAAAATATACAATTCCTTTAAATGTCTTCTAATCAACTGACATTTCGAGTAGATTCAGCTGAAAGACTGCCTTTCTGTTTTTTACCTTCGTTACTTTCCTTAATGCCATTAAACGCATAAATAAGTAACCCTAAAAGATATTGTTAGTATTATTTAAAAATTCCATAAGTGTGAACCACATAAGTGAGAAGAAAACTGAGTACTCACCAACTATTAACCACACTAAGAACCAAATCCAAGTTGGTCCCGACAACTTTAACGTTAAAAATAAATTTATGAAAATGCTAAGTGATGGTATTAAAGGGACCAATAGCACCTGAAATGATTGGTAATAAGTGTATTTATAAAAGAAAAAATATTAAAGAAAGTTACTTTGAATGATAGGGAATCATGATTTTGTGGTTGTACTTGTAAGTACAAACTAATAAGTACGGTTAGTAAAAATACAATAAACATACACAATATTAATATTGCCCATAAACTTTCATCTGCAAGAAACTCTTCTAAAAATATAATGCATGCACCAACGCGCAATGAAAAAACTCCTAGAAATAAAATTTGCTTAAAAATGCATTGATATAAATTATCTATTTCTTCTTACCAAATAAAACTACATTGAGCTTGGCAACTGCACAAGATGCCGGAGTCGTTGTGGCAAGACGATCCACGTTAAAGTATTGCCGCATTATGCAACTGCACGTTATTGAATTAAATGGAATAATAGAATCTACATCTAGACCATCTCCATTTATAGTCTTTTCTAAACATAGGTCAGAATCAGATTTGTCTAAATCCCGAAACCTAAAAATTAATTACGTAGTTTTGAAAATCATAATAGAAAAAAGTAGAAAATTCGTTAATAATAAACACAAAACTGAGAAAAAGACAATTGTTAAAAGAGCTTACTCAGTACTACTAGTATCATCATCTTGTAAAAGAGGAGTATACACAGTTATAATCAAGTTCTGTAAAATTATACCTGACACAACAACAAAACGCACAATTGACAACCAAAGAAATACAAAAAGTATTCATGAATAGTTGATGGATTATTTACCTCAGCATCAGTACAGATGCAGCAACTAAGGTGTACGCCATAAATGTTCCAATAGACATCATATCCATCAGTTCTTTCAAGCTAAATATCATAGCCATTACACCTAGTGATGTTTATATTAGTGAAATTATATTAGTAATTATAGTAAAGTTAATTTTTTAAATAATAATTTATACTTACCAGCAAAAGTACCTGCTAACAAAGTAGCAATAAATAGAGTTTGGAAACGTGAAATTTTAATATTTAATTATTACTTACACGTTACTTTTTTAATTAAAAATATATTTATATTTTATATCAAAGCCAACAAAACCATAAAAGCATGTTGCAGCCCCTCTCATCATGCCGCTAATTCCAAATGGAAAGAAACCTCCTTCACCTCCTTCCACGCCTTCTGGTATCTATGCAGATTTTGATTTTGAATTTTAACTTATTAACTAAATAATAGCAAATACCTCTGATTTTTGTATACTCCAATTATGAACATCGCTCTTCATAGACCCAATAATTACAACATATACAACAATCATTAAGTTAATTAAAGTACAGACGTTATTAAAAATAGACGATTCCTCGAAAGATAACAGTACTAAAAATATACTTTTTTGTCATAAACTTCTTACAAAAATACTAACTTAATAAAACAACCGTTATTGTAAATGCCAAAAAATCTGGATACGGCGACAGCCAACTCAACTTCATGGGCATATAATGAGTTAACGTATCGTTAATCGCATTATGCTTAGTTCCCACTTGGCAGAAATTCCGGCAGAAAATTTTCTGCTGCAGAAAATTTTGAGTGCAGAAAAGTATGTGGACTGAAAAGTGGGCAAAAAAAGCAGAAAAGTAGAATTTAAAAATGGATGCCAGCTAAGAAAGGCAATTCATAAACACTGCTGCTTTCTACACTCAAAATTTTCTGCAGCAGAAAATTTTCTGCTGAAGTTTCTGCCAAGTGGGAACTAAGCATTATCTGTTAAATAATTTATGTACCCGCTATAACCGCTGAAGTTCCTAAAATTTTTTTTCTCATAATATGAACAATGTGCGAGTTAATGAATTTCAATTTCGAGTAATTCACCTATAACGTATTCTAATACCAGATTCCATCCAATAACAAATGCTATCAGTTCTCCAACTGTAACGTAGCTGTAAACATGCAGACCCAGCTCGTGGAACTCGAGCACCAAATTCAGCATAGCAAAGTCCTTCGAAAAATCAGAGAATTTTTTTCAGAGAATTATATGTTTTTAATATAAAAATGTAAAATGAAATTTTAAAAATATTTCTATATAAAAATTTTTTTAAAAAAATTGAATCAAAAATAGGTTTTGGACTGAATTTTCTGTTTTTCTTTAAATTTGCCTATAACATTGTGATATGTTAAAGTATGCGCATAAATCTGCATTGTGAAAGCCACGAGTTTGCGCGTGGTCGACTCGCGTCTCGCCTCAGGTGGCGCCCCAGCTGCCCCCATATTTAATACAATTTTTATCATCAATTAATTTCTACATTTGCCGAGTTAAAGCATGTTCAACAGCGTATGTGGATCAAAACTCATTTTGATTTCTAGTTTAGCTAACGAATTTTTTTTTAACTAAACAAAAGTTAAAACAGGAAATTTATGTGAAGTTATGTGAAGTTTGTGAAGTTTATGTGTCAAAAAAGTGTGTTTATTAACCTGCGAAAACTGAAGCTATTGCTGCTACTAAAAATGATAACGTAACACTTGGTCCAGCGTCTTGTTTCGCAACTTGCCCAGCCATTACATAAATACCAAGGCCTAAAGTACTGCCCAATATTTGCAAAAGTTGTTACGCATATTAGTCATTATCGTTTTTAAACTATACAGATTTACCTAGAGCTGTTAGATCTAATGTATTCAAGCATCTGGCCAATGCCGAAGCGCCTACTTCAGCTTCTGTAATGTGTTTCTTACGCGACAACTTGGAGTAATTTACTCGACGATAGCAGAAGTACATAAACTCTCCCTGAAGTAAGCCACTCAATGCTTTTTCAGGCAACAGCATTGTGACCTCTAAAGGGGGATCATATTGTGCTGCCACTGGTGTCAGGATATTGAACATTTGGAATTTGCCCACACTATTTGTAAAAATGGGAAGAACAGGAAAACTTAAATCCCATAATTAGGCTCAATTTTAAAAATTAAACGTTGATTTCTCACTAATTCAAGCCTTCTGAATTCGATTTTAGTAACAAATTTGAGAAAAAAATGAAGTTTAAAGAGTTTTTTATTTCTGTTTTATTTTCTTTTCACTTGTGGATTAAAAGGGTTGAACCAAGGATTAAAAGAGATGGGTTCAAACAGGTGCATCTTTTGTTCATCACAAAATAAAATATTTTTCTCAATTTCAGAGTTTATTTCAGTGTTATTTTGGAGATTTACTTGTGCTAAAACACATGCCTGTTCTTTGACGTCATCTTGTGGTGATTCCTTGAATTTGCTGTCGTGCAGTGCAACTCGTGATGATAATAGGTTCTTTAAAGTTTTTAATCCAATTTGGCTAAGCAATCACAATAAGCATCTATCACAATAAATATTTTAAGATGGTTTGATTGAATTATTCTGTGCGAACTAAGCCATAAAACAAAAAGAAAAAAGTTATACTTCGGTCACCAGTAGACCAAAATATACCAAAAAAAAAGAAATCGAAAAAATCATTACCGTATCAAACGACTAAATTTATATTTTTTTTAAAATTTCAAAGGTCAAATATGTCCTTTTTGAACAATTAATTTGCATGTCAGATTATTCGTCTTTTCTGAAAACTATAATAAAATGCAAAGAATATATGAATAGATGAAATTTAATTTTTCTGAGCTAAGATCAATTATAATTAGTTGAATACAGTACTGTATTCAACTAAATAAATCATTTCAATACGTATTGAAATGATTTATTCAGAAAACACAAAAAACCCACTTCATTAGCAAAAACTGAACAGCTAATTATAATTTCTATCATGAGAACATGCCGAAGGCACAAAATTACATACAACTTAAAAGTGAATTAATAATTACTGAGGAGATGAAAATCACGTAAAAAATAAGACCGGATATTGAAAAAGAAAGTAAAATGTCCAATAAAGTTTTTTGTTTACACATATGCATAGCAACGAAAGAAATAAAACGTTTAATTAGATCAGACTTCCAATGCCGCTTGTAAAATTAGAAGAAAAAAAAAATACGCAATTTAAAAATAACCGTAAAAAAAAAAAAAAAAAAAAAAAAACTAAACTGCAATTTTCCTCTCTTGTGTAAATTAATGAGTTTAAAAATAAATGAATAAATAAATAAATTGTTCCATCTACGGAAAGTACTCTCAATAATTTTTAAATTCACTAATTTCGTTATATATAAATTTAATCGGGTATGACATGAATGTATACGAATTAGAATTATAAAAATTTAATACTGTTTTTGTTTATTCAGGTTTTCAATTTACAATTTTTATGAAAAGAGCCTTCATATGTCAATTTCAAAAATACGTATGTCGAAGGCAAAAACTTAATCTTCTCTTCTCTTCTGGATTACCATTTAGTAGTTTTAAATTTTGTTTCCTTTTTTTTGTGTTTATGTTTGCTCTTGAATTCACAAATAGTTTCATGAGTCAAGATTCATGATCGATTATCTGTGATCCGATTAGATGCAAGTTGACAAAACATTTCAAAAATCATGCCTGACTTACCATAAGAATGCTTTATCAAACTTATTATTTTTAAAACAACATTTTTTATATCCACTAAAAGACAGTTTTAAATTATCAAATAACAATAGCTTTTAATTCAAGGATCAAGGTGACAAAGCCAAAGTAAAAGCAATTAAGTGGAGTAAAACAGCGACCTCGAGAGCAAATTAAAAAAACAACAACAAAAAACCACAAAGCAAAATTCTCTCACTTCTTTGCATTTAATTGTGGCGAGGGGAGCTGCAAACGTCGAGTCGTCGACGCCAAAAAACACGTCACTTTTTTCTCGCTTTGCTACAATTTCCCCACAGTTTCACGCGTGACAGAACGAGAGGGTCAGTTAATTGGTTGACCAAGGACATGCCTGGAAGCGTCAAATAAACGCTTATAATCAATTGATGTAATTACTAATGAACGAAGTAAAAAGTTGAAACAGATAAAAGTCGAAAAATATTTAGACGTCGACATTTTCAAACGCTAAAAAATAAGTTGACCCAAAAAAATAAATAAAATGCCAAATTCAAACGTACTTGTGACTGGAATCAGTAACCAATTGCTGATGATAAAGTCAGTGGTGACCATGACTCATATCACATGGCAAATCGCCAAGGCACACACACCCGTTATCAACATCCCTCCCCCCGCAGGTGAGTTTTTGCTTCGACTATCGGCTTGTCCTGTCGATGATGAGAACGCGGCGGACGCTTGTTCCCACGGGGTGACGGGGTATCGCACACCTGGCACGTGACGTCACATTGCGCAGCATTTCAGCTTATACGGCCATGAATGAGTGAATAAGATGCAGTTACACGAGCAAAAAATCACTGATTAGCGAACAAATTAATTATTTTTCATATTTTTTTATATAAAAATGTAAATTAAATGTTAAAAATATTTCTATTTAAAAAAAAAAATTGAATCAATAATATGTTTTGGGTTGATTTTCCTGTTTTGCTATAAATTTGCCTATACAATTATTTATCTAGTCCGTGATCTGTTAAAGTATGCGCTTAAATCTGCGTTGTGTTGTGTAATAAGTGGACACTGCACGCTTCCGCCTACTGCGAAAAGCCACGTGCTTGCGCGTGGTCGACTCGCGCTCGGCCCTCGCCTCAGGTGGCGCCCCAGCTGCCCTCCACACGCTACGCACATGCCGCTACTGGGAAGGCTGCGAGTTGCACATTCCCACGCTCAACTCCAACCCTGATATTTCTACCTACCTGCTGCCACCCACCTCAGGCATACACTCGACCCACCCCCGTCCTCCTTCATGCTGATTCAAAACAGGTTGTTGTGTCGAGGGGATATGGAACGTGTGCCCATTGTTAAAAGGCATGCGGCTCTCGATAGGAGATAATGAGTCGTTCACTATCAGTAGAAAAAAAATAAAACAATTGTTGCGATATAGAAGTTTGATAAACCCAACGTACTAAACGAATAATAAGAAAAAATGATGACATTAAAAAAAATCTCATAATAAAATATTAAATCAATTCTTTTTTTTTAATTAATGAAAAATAAAAATACCACAAGTGCTTTTGAGAGGTCAACTCGTCGCTTGAATCAACATAAACTTAAAAGCGCTCGAAATCTGAGATGACATAAATCGGTTGCCATCACACCCGCTCTCGAAAAACGCAGCAAAGACTCTCAGTTACTAGGGGCAACGAACGCCAGATGCAAGGGGGGACTTGACATTCCAGAGTCAGCCAAGCGCGAACGACCCTGCAGCACAATGCGCGCTTCCTGGGACCCTGCGTGGGAACTCGTTGGGAAGGCGAGCGCCAGCTAGTTCCCACGCCAGAGCACGAGACCTGCTCGCACCTGCTCACTGCTAAAAAAGGGGAGCACGCGCCTGTCTCACGACATTCCGATACTTGGCAGCAGAGTGAACGCATCGGCTCCTGCTTAGCTCGCAACTTGCCCACTTCATAACTTCATTCGAACATGGATACTTACAACGATGTTGAAGCTGAGATCAATTCAGTTATTGCTGAACGTGGAGTTACCAAAGCTTCAGAATACAGAAAGGTAAATTGACATTACAGTTTTTAAATCAAATTTTCAATTTTCAATTTTCAATTTTCAATTCTTTAAATTCTCTCGACTTTTTGCTCTCGTTTTCAATGATCATTTGTCTAAATATTTCTTTTTAATTTTCAATTAGGTTATCAAACCACTGTTGGAAAAAAGACGTCGTGCACGTATCAACAACTGCCTGACCGAATTAAAAGATTTGCTCGTCGAAACGTACAAAAACGACATCACCGAGCCGTCAAAACTCGAAAAAGCCGACATTCTCGAACTGACAGTCCGACATCTGAGAGAACTGCGCCAACAACAACGTGTTATCGTCACCACTCGACGAACCGATGCCAATGATTTTCGCGTCGGTTACAACGAATGTGCCAGCGAAGTGGCCGCATGTTTGGGAAACATGCCTGGACTTGATACCGGCGTTCGCGCTCGACTTCTCACCCACTTGTCGAAACGTGTGGGTATGAACACACCCATTACCGTAAGACCATCAATGGACTTGATTCACGCATCGGCTCTAACGCCCCCTCCGTCACCGCGAAGCTGCACAACACCCATCTGTGACACGGATTCCACGCCCGAACACACTTATCTCATCCCCCAACGCACCGTTACGCCCCCGCAAAGGCCATCACCCGAGTACACCTTGCCCACCGGTTACGTGTCTTTGGCCGTCCTCATGTCGCACAAGGAATCGCATCACCAACAGACCAGCCGTGCACCCGTTTGGCGTCCGTGGTAGTGTCCGAGAGGTCTGCTCAAAGCTCAACTGTGATAAACAGAAACTCTTAATTTGTTCTCGGACTTGTAAAGCCTTTCCAAAGATTATTTAACATAAATATGAGATTATTTTTTAAACTTTTTATTATTATATATTAAAAAAAAAGAATACAGTATTTTGATTGTGCAAAATAAAACCAAATGTTATATAAATTTTAATTTTTAAAATCAAGTTGTCCTATTTCCTTTACATGTTTACTAATTCAAAGTGCAAACTGCACATGAGCGATGACGCATAATTCTCGATTGATAAACATTTATTGAAAAAATAATCAGATGTTTTACTGGATGAGTCATCAGGCACCTAACCTGTGCTTTTTGGCCACTGAGCTGTTAGTGGGTCAGTCAAGAGGGAAATAACTCTCGGAAGCATCCAACATATGGCGAGTGAGGGATGCCACCGAGTCATAAGCTGGAAAAGATAGTGGCTCAAATTAAGTGAAAAGCTATTTCCTCCCTCGGTACAAAAAAAACAGGTAGAGCGTGGGAACATCAACAAATGCCACACCCCAATGTGCACGTGCCTCTTAATCGCAGTACAAATTCCAGATCGATGTATAGATTGCAATGAGATATCGCTGACAAATCGTGCAGATATTTTCTAAATCCACCCATCTTCCACATTCAAACTCCACCCATAACAAATAAATTCTCGCTAAAGTCGGTTCACGCTTCAAAAATTTTATAGAATTGAGATAAGCAGACCATTACACAACATTTTTGTTTGAAATAAAATATATGGTAGGTATTGAGAGTTTTTATCAAGTTCACGTGTTTTTTGACCATGAAGTTCATTGAGTAAGAGGATATCAATTGATTAAATAGACAATAGCTAGTCAAAACGTAGAAAGCGACGCTCATTCGACTGATAAACAGTCATTTTGTTCCTAATAATAAATAAATCGAAATACAGCAAACCATGGTCGACAATATAAAGTTAAAGAGTGATTTACAATAAAAATAAATCGTCATTACAAAGAGTTAATTTTTCAAGCATGAATTAAATTAAGCAAAGGAGAATGGATTAGCCTGTGGATCATAATAAAACTTGAGTAGGTAAATAATAAAAACACAAAAATACAACAAAAAAAAATAAATAAACTAACCGAATAAATGAAGCAAAGTGACAGAAAGGAAATATCAAGAAAAACTAATCCAAATTTGAAATAAAATACAATAGCACTGGAAACCAAGTATATAATTTGATAATTACAATTAAGTTATAAAATGAAACTTTTACACCGAAGTATTGCGTTTTTTTATTCTACAGTATGTATATGATAGAGTATAATAATCCTTTACTGCATTCTTATATTGCTATTTTACTTCCTTTCGATAACAACAAAATTCTGAATCTCATTTCCTGAAGTAAAATATTTAAATATTTATTCATTAATATTTACAAATTTCTCCATCAGACGTAATTTCCAAATTCCAGCTTTGAAATTAACACACCTCCTCAATCCGTCCAGACTTAGTATTGAAGGACACACATTCCACGCTGTCATATCATACTCATCATCACTCTGCTGTCTGCAATGTTACATTGGTATATCTCGTGCACCATGAATCTTTGGGCTTAAGCCGGTAGATAAACATTTCATTATACAATGAAAAAATATCACTCTTGTCTATGCCTCCAGACTGGTTTCGTGGGTTCTTCATAAAGAATTGGGTTGAATTTTCTATTCTATTCATGTCTAACAGGATTTTGGGGACCAGGATCTTCTTACACCTCTCACCTCAGACTCCCCTTTGGCCTCTGAAATCCAGCCAGGGCATGTTGGCTGAGGCCAGTCACGTGCAAAGGTTGGCATATTCTTTAAAGAGTCCAAATGCTAAATTAATGCTTCAAAATATGTGTTTTCAAAATATATTTTGTTTGTATACCGTATTAGTTTTCCATGTAAAACCAATTTGTCCACAGATCTTTCATTTTTATGAAATTAAACCAAAAGCCTGATGCTCCTCGAAATGTAAACTGCAAGGTTGCACCTATCATTCCTAATCAAGCTGCAATTATTACCCCATCCAAAATCATGTTATGGGCAGGTGTTCGCATGCATTACGCGGGCCGTGGGAAAGCGGAGAGTCAGCGTGCCATGTGACCTCGAGAATGCGAATTATTCGTCAGAGCATGCGCACTGAATTAAAGAAGAAAGTGAGATGAAACATCTAGCACAGCTGCACATTCTAGTATTGTTCTTTTAAGCATCCTCTTAATACGAACAAAAGGCTAAGTGAAGAAGAAAATTTCAGAGTTAACTCATATAAACAAAATGAACTAAATAAATCATTAAAACAAAAAAAAAACTTTAGTTTCACTTGAAAAATCAGCAATGAAGCATTTTTACAACTTTAAAGACATTACTGTTGAAATAAAACCAATTGTTTTATGGCACACTTTCGAAACGTGTAAGCCCATTTTGGCACGTGCCCTAATTGACCTTGAATGCTCCCTCTAGTCCTTCCAGGATAAATGACTCAAGTAAAAGGCTCTCTTGGTAACAACAGTCATTTCACATATACGATTCAAGTTTCAATTCCATCATCAAATTACAGTTGCTCGTAGTTTGGAGTAAAGTTCACCTTTAAGATATCTTGCAATAAGAGTAACAATGCGAGAAAAAATAATAAAAACGAAATAAATTTATATATCGATCAAAATTTGATCCATTAATTGAATAGCAATGTTTATGTGATCGCTCGTGTGCCTCGCGTGGCGTGGAGTGCGGCCCGAGGGGGCGTGTGTCTTGCACGGGCAGGTGTGTGTTGGCCGCGTGTCCGTGGGAAACGACGGCAGCTCCACTTCCCAGTACATTCCATTAGTTGCCTGCCAGCTGGGGCACACGCGCGCCAGCACAACCCACTTCTCCCCTATTTTTTATCTTCACCACATGAACATCCAATTTCTCACACGACAGAAACTATTAAAAACTCATAGACACTAACCAGCGTTTCATCAAGTCGGACGCAATATTAAAAAAATAATACTAATAAACAATAGCCATGACCATTTAAAACGTTTATTTTATTTATTTTATTTGTCGACCACATATAGCCCGCAGGTTAAGTGATAAGTGAAACCGCACCCACACATTATACTTAATCCTTTGCATACAAATTTCATCCGCCCTCACAATTGCACCATGGAATGATGTCATTAGAACTCATTTCGGAGCAGCTGTGAGTGAAAAAGTTGCTTTGATTTCTTTTTGCCCTTAAGCAAAACCAGTCACCGTGGGAAAGTGACCGGGAGCAGCTTCTCATGGCAATGAAAGCACGCGCGTCCCTGGGGCGTCCCTCACGTGTATAGTTGGGGGCTATTGGGCGTCGCACGCAGCAATCAAACGGTGTCTCGTGGAAGGATGATGAGCGAATAAGAAACTAATTATTATATGATGAGGCAATAAAATAAAGTAAGGTATCCCTGATTTAATTTAAAAGTCTTACCATACTTGGAACACTTTATCTTCCAGCTAAAACACTTGAGGTTTCAGACAGAAGGCAGTTGTTTGATTTGTTAATAAAAACATTAGTGCTAGTGCATTCAGAAACTAAAACTCATGAAAAACGAGTTTTGCTTTTGGTTAGTTTTATGTGTGTTTTTGAGTATAAGATGCATTCAGGAACTAAAACATTTTCATGTTTCAGTCGTTTCCCTCGTTTCGTTTCCTGAAATGTGTCGTCATTTCCGGAAACGTTTAGGTTTAAGCTAAGAAACGCGCATGCACGTGCGTTTTAGGACCCGCTGAAATTCCAGCGTTTAACGAGACACGAGTTGTGTCTTATAATTGCCACTCGTCTGCCATTTGTTTTAGATATCACATGACTGTCACAAGTCATGTGATAGAAGCTAAAACGAAGCTAAAACGTAGCTAAAACTTGCCTAAAACTTAGCTAAAACTTGCCTCAGAATTTCACACTCAGAATTATACACAAAACATACACAAAACACACACAAAACTAACCACACGCAAAACGAGTTTTTGACGAGTTTTAGTTCCTGAGTGTGAAAATTTAAGGCACGTTTTAGCCAAGTTTTAGGTAAGAAACGAAACAAAACTCGGGAAACTTGGGAAACACGAAAATTTAGTTTCCGAATGCACCTAATATAAATGAAGAAAAACTCAACTTAAAAATTCAAGTGGTGTTGATTCTTGGGTGTCAAAAGAATGGTAGTGGTAATTACTTTCTATACTTTTTCACAATTAACTAAATATACAGCACTTGAGCACTGACGAAAAGCGAACATGTAATCTGCTATAGTGACATTTTTATATTAGCATTTCTTTAAAAAAAAAAAAAAAACCTCTTCTGATGCTTCTAGTGATTCATTGATAGACCCATTAAACTGTACAGCCTTGCAAATTAAGTTTCAAGAAGCTGAGCTGGTTCCAAACTTCGTTGTCCCGTTACCAGCCATAAAAATTAAAAAACAATTTCGTCATTTTTTCACTAACATATATTACGTTCTGAAGTCTTCTTTCAAACAAAACAACCCAATTCATCTTGAGCTAAATTTTTTTCTTCTACAATGGATAATTTCTGCTAACTGATCTGTATAAATCTTCAGTTGTTATGGAAACAAAGTCTTATATATTGGTCCTTAATTTTGAAGAAGGATACTGATTATTAAACAGTAATTATTCCATTTAGAAGTAAAAAATTTTAGCTCATGATTCGAGATTATGTTTAGCTTTTACTTCTTTTCTAGTTTCTATTATCAACAGTTTATCATTACGTAAACCTAAAAGGGTCCTCTAAGTTTGAAACTGTGTGGGCAAAATAGCCCACACAGTCATTGGTCCATTGCATCGGTCCGTTGCCTTGCATTATCACGTTTTATTATTGCATTTCGCAGGATTGGATCACACTCTCCTCTCCTATACAGCAGACTCCGCCCTTGTCTATATAGCCTCACTTTTCTCATTAAGATGATACGGGTCGCGATAATAAAAGCAATCTCCTGAATAATTTTGGGAATTGGGAATATTTTAGCCAATGGACATCATATATACGATAGAAACACGCTGACACGCTTGTCATGTCATTATACTGCCATTAGTCAAAAAGACATAATATAGGCGTCACAATACAATGTCATTTAAATTAATTCACATTCACTTTATTATAATTTAATATAATACCTACATAGCAACAACCACTTTTCAATTGAAAGTTTACGCATTCGATTGAGAGAGTCTGCTTTTGCAAAAACAATAAAAACATACGTTGAAGAGTCATAGTCATTTAATAAACGTCCACGTGGACACACGACTCCACGACAACAAAGTCGCATGCCATGTCATGCCACGCACGAGTTTCAGGTGCATGCACGTGCTAGCCACGATTCGAGGCACTAGCGTGGGAATTTGCATCCGTTCCCACGGTACAGACAAACGTGAGGCAGCACGCGCACCTGTCCATTCACCATAAATTCCACCATACCGGAGACTTGTGATGCATAGTATTTTGGCGTTTATATTCCAGAGTTATTAGTCAGTCAGGCAGAATGAACAACATTTTCCATGGAAACTAGCAAACAATTGATTTCGTCACTGAAACTTCGGTGTAAATGTACGGTAATGTGAATAGGAATGTGATTCAACCTAAGAAATCAAAGTCATCTCAACAGTACACTCGAAATTGCCACTCATACATTTGGACTTCTGTCTAAAAAACTCCCAACGGCAAATTAGACAAGATATAATACACGGCACCCGGTTTTTACAATCCAACTACCTTTCAGTTGTACTGGAAAATAGTTAAACTGCTCCTAAAATCAATTAAGATAAAAAAAGACAAGAAATGTATTGTCCAAAATTACGCAGCCAGAGCAATCCTACAGCTATTCTATTCATTCCTCCCCTATTTTCCCTCGTGCCCAATTTCAACTTATTCATGTGACACATTCCAAGACATTGAAGAGACTGTAGGAAGGGGGCTTTTAGAGTGGTAAACCCAGACACGTGGTCAAGAAGCGTGCCCCTCTCCCTTAGACAAGGATTCCAATAGAAAAGAAAAGACCCATGAGGACATTCTCACGCTGACTCCCTCTTCTCTGTACTCATTTTTTTATGACTTATGAGCAAGCAGCAAATACCTATTAGTGCTATTAGTGGACGTACCCTATGGACCTAGCTTGTGTTAAATTGCCTTGCCCCTGGCTTAGTACTTGATGTACACCTATGGTTATTCTAAAGTTTAAACTGTAAAAGTTACTTTCATTCAATGTTGTTTTTTTCTTCAATATTTGTATTTCAATTCAGTGAATCAAACATTGCTGTATTTCTAATAATAAATAAGTATAGGTCATCGGGTAATCGAACACCTGTCATGTAATGCCACGGATCATTATTTTCTCCAACTTGCAGTTGTGCGTCTCATTGATTCCTTCCACTCCACAGGTGTCGGCGTCCCGTCATTTACTCAACCACAGGCGTGACTGTTTTAGCGTTGTCTTGCACTCGAAATGACATCGTGTCTTTTCACATCACTAGATATACAAACCCACTAACAAAAAAGTTGGAAAAAAAATCTGTTCACGCGCATAAACCGTATAGAGCTAATTTTTTGATTTAATTGCTACAAATTTCACTACATTTACGCCTTTTCTTATAGAACGGTATTTTTTAAACATGTTATATTTTGATTTTTGACAAATGTTTAGGTTTTTAGAATAAAATTCAGTATTAACTTACGTTTTTTGGACGTTTTTGTGAATCGTGATGAACTGATTATGTCTTGTAATGTTGCGCCATCTTTTAGCTGGAAATTCAATTCACAGTAAATAAAAATATATTTACAATTGATCAAAAACAATCAACTCTGCAATTAATTTTTACCTAAATTATACTAGAAATATTTTCCAAGAAAATCGAGAAAATAATTTCCTGATTAACTAAAAACTAAAACCCTGCAACCAACATTGAGCATCGGCACGGTATCGGTCGCTAAATAAAAATGGCGGCAGCATGGCATCTGGTGCAAAACGATTAAAACTAAGTCGTCGGAAAAACTATCCACAACTTGAAATATATCAAAGTAATGAGAGTTCAACTCATAATGAAGCTTCAACATCATCAAGTCGGTTTGTTAACGATTACATTTTATAACTTTCTAATCAGAATTAGATTGTAATCAAGCTAATATTTCAGAGTTAACGAGGATCAAAACCAATGCACAACAACGGCTGAACCTGCTGCTTCATCGTCACTTCAAACTTTGAGGAAAAAACTAAAATCATGCTTACCTGAGTTACCAGACTGGAGAGAATTCTCAGGATTTCCAGACTCTGTCGAAGAGTTGCCAAGCGACACGAAAGATTTTGCATTTGAAGGCGAGAGACTCAAAGTATTTGTATTTGTACTAGCAAATAATCTATTTTATCTAATTTTATGGCTTTTTTTACTTTAAAGGAAAAATGTATCGTTGAAAGAAGTGTCCATTTTGCTTCAACTTCAAGTAAACGTACAGAAAATCCCAGCATTGCTGGATCCTCGAAAACATCATCGTCCGTTGCTCAAATGAAACCACCCGAAGAAAAAATCCCAACAAAAAATCCATTTATTGAGCAGTGTCCATTGTGTTCACTTTCTTTTCCTCACGAGTACGTACCTTTGTTTGTTTTTATTTATAAAATATATTCTGTCACTAACACTTGTTATTTTAGTTGGGATCAAAACCAAATTCAGTTGCATGTTTCAACTCACCTGGATGCAGACGATTTTGATTGAATCATTTGTAAAATAATATCTTAAAGCAAATAACAAATTATATTCATTTTAATTTTACTTTGAATTCCATCATTTCAATAATTATCTATAATTCCACTTCATCTATCATTTCACTTTGCATCAACAATCATATAATCAAATATTTTCACAACTTTGCTGAAAAATAAAACCTATATAACATTATTACACGTAGGGATTGATTCTGTAGAAAAGTACTAAGCACAATATACCTATTTGCTTAGAAAACTAACTTTTTTTCTATAAAATGTATTTTACCTGTAACATTTCGCTTTAATATTTCATAATCATATAGTTAGACCTAAATTCTACCCTCACCCCCTGTACTAATGGTTCTTCTGTTGTATTAATTTCACGTTAAAACATATAAGAATGGGAGAAAAGGCAGCTTCACTCGTATTTGGCAGACGGCGATCGATCTTGCCCTAAATTTTTGACTGCGCGACATTTCTTGTAATTAAATAAGCAAATATCTGGCACTAATGGCGATCCGCAACCACAACAACAAAATTTAGAATAACAAAATAATGCAATCAAAAAGAAAATTTTCTCATATACAAATCAAAACTGTTAATTAAATGACATAAAAATTTTTATCAAACAATATAACAAATTAATTTGCTAAATATACATATTTAATGGAATAATATAGATTAGTGTTCAGTTTTTTTGCACTGAAAACCCTCATGACATTTGTATGATTCGAAATAATTTCAACATCTGATATGTAGGCCATGATGTGCTCGTAATGGGAGTACCCTACCCGTACACCAAATCCTTGTCAGTATCAATTAAAATCTCTAATATAAAACTATAGATGTTAAATTTGGATTAAAAATTAAAATTTTCAATTTAAAAAATGTTATGCCCTTTCAACTTCAACACTTGAGTTAAACACAACAGTTGATATCTGCGGCAAACAAAATTGTTATTCCAGAATATATTAATTGTTAATTGCGTAATTAGATTTATTTTATTTCTTAAATTTTATTTATAATTAAAATTAAATTTAAAAAATAATTAGGTTCTAGTTAAATCTCTTCCATATACATCTCAAATTCAGTTAACGTTGACTTTACACTCTTTTTTGATCAAATTGTGTTTACTATACTGTCATCTGAGCCATGCATGATGAAGATGGATGATTGATGCATACAAAGTTCTGATTGATTGGCAAAAAAGTATATTTAAATAGTTTTCTCCATCAAACAACAGTTTCCGGTTCCTCCTCATCCACATCGACTTTATGCTCTTTTGCCAACTGCCTTTGACGACGGCGTTGATTGGGCGACCCGAAAACGGAGTCCTCATCTTCAAGAAATGGCTGCTGCTCATCTTTTTGGTCGCCATTCTGGTCGTCGTGGTCATTTTCACTTTCTGTTATGGTATCTAACGGCGCGGATTTCATCTCCAAATCACCCATGGAACTTCTGGACCCGGATGAACGCTCACTGTCCACAGACGAGACGCTGCCGTTGCTTCTCAACGCAACCAATTGAGGGTGCAGAGGGACAGCAGAGGCGTCTGCTGCACCTTGAGACAAGTTTGCGTCATCCGTAGTCTGCGCCTTGCCCATGGTTTGTTTTCGTCGTTGCCGGGCCTTTTCGACCAGAAGATCACTGGGGTTAGCTAAAGATTGCGACCTCGATCGATCGCCGTGACCCGTGCGTCCCATCGCCTCCGACGACTCCTCAGCTATCTGACTTAAATCTGTCCGACTGCTCTGGTTAGACGTTGTGGGCGAAAGGGCTGCCATGGTCAAGCGTCGTGCGCGTAATCTGCGCATACGAAGTTGTTCCCCTAACTCCTGTTCGTCGTCACGGATGAGATTGGGATTGTATTTTTGATGAAACTGAAAATAATCAACATTAATCAATCACACTGGTCGAATTGGCCAGCTTTAGAGGTGGTAATATGATTAAATTGCACTTTATGTGGTCATTTGCTAAAAAGCTTCTAAAATGGTCTGGTCTGGAGCGTTGGAAAATAGAACACTTTGCATTTCTCGTGTTATGGTTTTAAAAAAATGGATTTATATCAAATTTGTAACATAAATGTACAAAAAATCCATATTCATTTCAGAAAACAGAACACCGTGCAGGAAAGCTCGTAACAAAGTGCAAAGATTACATTGACAGCAAGCAACACAACAACTCAGCATAAAACATTCGCTATAAGCCCGTAGAGCTTTGGGGTTCTCAGCTAATATGCTTCGTAAAATGATCTTCTTGAATTTAGTAACTTGTCTTCATATCATGGTAATGTGGCACACTATAACCTCAACTTTTTTCTTCTGGTTGTTATTTTCTTTTACTGGTATTTTATTGCCATCTGCTGCTTGTAACAAGTGGCTGTGGACATTTATGTTTGATTTTTATGGGGAAATTCACGTTTGGTGGATGGTTTATTTCATTTCGTTATAATTATTCATTGAAAAGAAGCAGCAGGCCCTCCAGACATCACAAGGTTATTGTAAAATAGCTATGACTAATGTGTATTTACGGGTATTAGATGGGAGTATTAATAGTTACTTTATTATAGTAGTTATCTCTCAGTGCTCTTCGTAGAGTAACTGCCGCTTGCATGCTGTCCATCAAAAGCGGTGAAGCCACCGTCTGGCCGACACCGACCAGGGTTTGGGCGATCATGCTCACTTTCCCTTTGGGTTTAACAGCATTGTCAAATATGGAAGGTGCAAACGGGCATGATGGTCCCTCTATGTAAAATAAAAAAAATTGCATAAATGATCTAATTAACTGAAAAACCTGTTACGTACTCATGCTGGCTTTAGTGCTTTTCTTTTTCGACGGTTGCTTTTTAGGAATAGGTTCTATTGGCACCGGTTTTTTTATTTGTAGATGCAATTCATCTTGATCAGGGTCAAAAGAACTAATAATGCAATTTGACAACATGTTATTAATACAAGCAATTTCCGTTGCATGTTAATATCAACATGACCGTACTTCTGGCGAATAATTTTCTTTTCATCGTCTGTTCCCGACGCTCCATAAAGGTGAGCGTAATGGTCCCTATAAATGGGGCAAGCAATCAGTTTTATCAGTACAAAAATGGAAAAGAAATACTTACTGAATTGCAATTTTTTCGTACACCTTGAACAGATTGCTTCCATCTGTAGTTGAGCGTTGCAGCCATTTCTTGAGGTATTTCTCATCATAGCGATAAATGAGCAATTTTATATAATTCTCTCCTCGTTCACCTGCTATTTCTTCAATACCTGCCATGACCTGGTCGATTAACTGCAATAAAGTTCGTCGTTAAGTACTATAATGCGGTAATATAATCATTTTCAATGAGTGGGGGAATTAAAGATAATTAGCATAATGAATTTGTTTGCTATGTCTTGACTAATAAATACTGTCTCTTGTGGCAAAGAGCGTGACAAAAAAAACGGCGAAATGAATGTAGTAAAAAATGATGTAAAAAAAAGTTATAAAATAGATTTTTGGTAATGGCCAAATCAAATTGAAGGTGATTTTGCAATAGAAAATAGGAAATGGCAACAATATATTTACATAAAATAAACTGTAGGTTATTTGTTTTCTATTTTCCTTAAAGATAAAACTCGGGCTTATCGCAAAAACATTAATGAAAAGTCAAAGAAATCTGTGCATTTTGCAAACTGCATGTCAATGCAATTACTTTTAAATCATTAGATTACTTACTGGACTAGATAATTCATGCAAATGATTGACGAATGAATGGAGAGTTATTTATAAAATGAGGCTTTTCATGCGAAAGCAATATCTCAAGCTATTAAAAAAATGTTCCAAGGTTTTTCATTTAATTTTTTTTTAAAAAATAATTTGACGAAATACCGCAAGCACTTGACGGTTAAACGGTTAAAAAATTATGTCCTTTTATCATAGTCGAATTACTATAATGGTTCAAAGAAATGTTAGTAATTCATATGTCATTCAAGTAATGGGTCCAAAATTTATCACTTTTTAACTATTGACAAAAGTGCTCCTAATATTGATTATCATTGTGTAACAAAAATGTCATCAATAAGAAAACGTAAAAAAAAACTGCTCTCACCGTGCCATTAATTTCAGATGTGAGACTAAGATGTTCTTCTTTGTGACTTTGAATTTCTAACCATTTAACGAGTGGTTTGATAGTGCCACCTTGAATAAAAACAGTGAAGAGGATGACAACTAAAGTTGTTGTCACAAACATCTGTTTATTTGGTATCACATTTTCATCTAACATAATAACTAACGAAAAGCAGACGGCTCCTCGCAAACCTCCATATGCCTAATATCGAAAATTAGAAAAGTGTATTATTCACCTAATTACCAGTTGCTAGTGCTAAAAAATTACCATAATAAACTGCTCTTCATAATCTATATACCTAATTTTTTCCGAATGATTCACCAAATAAGTTAAAAAGAACACACCTAAAAACAAACACAATAACTCGTATGCAAAATGTACGAAATTATACGAATTCTAATAAACGTACAACCAAATCTGTACACTAGGCAAAGGGCAAGTGACCAAAGAACAAAACCAGTTTGCCATGAATGTCGATCGTTGATGAGCACAAGTCCCAGGAAAAAAATATTATACAATCACAAGTTGCACTAGTGCAGTAAGTTAAAAATAATCAATTATAAGTGTTGTAAAGCCTTGTAAATAACCGCGTACCTGAGCATCTTGCTAAAATACTTGACCGTTGTGTAAGATTTGGAAGAAATATTGGCTACAGCGTACTGAGCTTGAACTAAGCCACAACCAATTATACTAGAACAAAAAAAATTATTAAGTTATATTTTTAATGTAATTTTTGTTTTAATACCTAATAATCCCTGAAAAATGTACCATTTCTGCCATTAGGTATGACATATACGCCATTCCCAATAATGCGAGCGGTTCAACCACTAAATCCCACAAACAATAAGAATAAGATTGATGAGAATGTAACAAGATTGGCTGCTAAGCAACGATAAAGTTGTGATTTCTGCCTTTCTCTTACCACGCACTTCTTCGGTGAATTTGGTGATTAGAGCGGTAAGAATTCCAAAAATAATACCAATACATAGTCCTCCAACACTCACACAAAAAAATGCAGCAATACCTAGACCTACCTAATAAACAAATTGAACAGATGCAATTCCATTAAGAGTTAAGTGAATGTACCTGGTCTGCTGTGATTGGTTTCATCGTCGTAAAAGCTACCATCATTGTGTAAATAACCACAGTTACAGCATCTAAACAATTGAATAAGACCTTGTTACTTTTATCATAAAAAAATCTATAGCAATTTTTACATAGCATGTAATTCAAAATAATAAAATTCTGAATATTTATTAGTGAATGAGTAATCATAAATATTTTTAAGCTGTTTTTGTTGAGGGCTTCTCTAATTCTAGCTAATGGTTACAGTCATGCAAGCAATTGCAGCTAATGACATTTAATTTCCCATAAGAATCTTAAAATGACAGACCAAAACAAAATCAATCAATTTTTGCAATTATGTTGTCATGTAATTAAAAGGGCTACCAATGAAAATATTTCAGCTTACCATTTAATAGAGACTCGCCAAAAACTAAAAAGTACAGATCCTTATTTACGCCCACTTCCTGAAAAATTGCCAAAACCTGAAAATAAATACAAAACGCTTATCTTTTAAACCGAAAATTTTCAATGCCAAACGTATTAAGGGCACACCATATGTTATTTACTCCTTCCTCCGACAAATAATAATTGTTTGCATAACATAAATTATATCATGGCTAATTTATTTCCCCGACTCAACATAAATCATCACAACAACAACAAAAAATCAATTTCTTACCGCAACTGGATCCACAGCTGAAATAAGGGCACTAAACACCAATGCTTCTACGCCGCCCAAATCAACGTTTCCCATAGCTCCAGCAACTGAAAGGCCATAAAGGGTTGGACCTAGAGAATACCAAAAATTGGCAGGTGAAATCCTTTCTGCGCGTGACATTTTGGATTACTCACCAATTGTAAAGCAATTGATGATGGTGCCCTAAATAGAAAATAAATATTATTTTAATATAATGCGGAAACTTGAATCGTGTTTACCACAACAGCGTAGAGTAAAACTGTTCCAATATTTTCTGCAAAGGCACGATCATGGAGGGAATAAGCAGACTCTAGCATAATCCTTAAAACAAGTATTCCTACATAATATTACGTATAAGATAAAATTTTTTTAATGTCCTTACGGAGGTAAAAGAAACAGGAAAAAGGTTTTCGGCTCAAATTGTGGAATTATATCTTCGTCGGATCCAGAAACACTAAAATAATTAAGTTTCGAGTGCATTACTACATTTAATTACATTATTTATATAAAAAATAATAATTAAACTACGGGTAAGTACATTTTAATCTATTTTTGATGTTTTTGGCATTCACAACTGGTCTTTACTTTTAAATGTTTCACTAACAGAAATAGTTGAGCAATTTTTATCTCAATTAGCATATCAACTTCATCTCAATTGAAAGCAAACAAAAATTAATGATATTAAAAAGTTAATACACTTCAGCTGTCACCAATTAACTGTCAATATAACCAACAAAAATAAAAAAGAACAAATGAAATTGTGCCAATTTGACCACAATTGGTCTTCATTTCATAGTTTTACTATAAAATGAGGTCATAAGACTGATCCTGTAGCCATAATGTAGAAAAGCCACCGTGTTTTAATTAAGCGGCACTTTAAGCAGCAATTCAACAATAATGTTAATACAAAGAACAACAGGTAATAAAACTGATTGTAAATAGAAAATACAAGGACAAATTATCAAGGTTATTAAATGGCAGACGTGACATCCTCTTAGGGAGGAGGGCAAATGATGAGGATGTATCCAATTTGCAAAGGAAACTAGAGGGGATCGTCCAGGAGACCGACAGCGACAAATGCCCAATATATAATATTATATAGAACGATGGATGTTAATCGCAAATCTGAAAGCCAGAGAGATCAGTTCTTAAGTTCTTTATCAGTTCTTAATCTTATCATTTTTAAGCTGATAACACACGCCACCAAAACAATAATAGAAAAGTGCAAATGTTTATAAAGAGCACCCCACTAGGGAAATTAATATAAAACGTATAATTTGATAACTAAATATTGCATACACTGTAATATTAAAATGTTTGCAGACAAATAATGAGCAAATAATAAAATGCAATTAACCTTCATACGGCCATGCTGGGTCAATTTTTACCCAGCTTTGCTGGTTGTGTAACCTAAATTTTATTTTACCCGACCATTTGAAGGTAACACAAGAAGCGTGTAATTTATTAAAATAATATCCACTACTGGATACACGAAACCACTTGAACCAGATGTTAAATCGATTAAAAAAAAGTGCTATTTTTAAAATTTAAAATCGGTTACTTGTATCCGTAGTAATAGAAAATATTTACTTGGTGTTAGAAAAAATTTGTTAAAATAGAAACAATAGATTCAGAGCTTAGAGTTTTAATGCTCTGTAAAATTACTACAGTGCACCAAATACCAGCTCCAATAATCAATACCGAAAATAAAAACAAATAGATGAACGATTAACTTACTAAACAATCCCGCCTACGAGTGTGCCCAATAAAACAAGAAGGCTACAAAATAAATTAAAAGAAAAGAATAAATAAATAAAATAAAGAAATGTTTAATGTTTGTTTAAACTTGCATGGAGTCACTCGAAATACCTAGACTCCCATGGAAACCATTCGAGATTACATTTCATTGATCGCCCATGGAATTTTCTACTGTGATGATATTATTTGTTATAAATAATAAATTCGTTTAATAATAATTTATTCGTTTATTTTCTTTAAAAATATTTATTTTTAATTTTTTTTTATTTGACAAATTTATCTGTTAGACGTTTCGAGTGAATTTCCAGTCAAATTAAACCTGTACAATTGATTCTAATAGGCAACAACCGATCAAATGTCAAAGAGTAGCGGTGTGTTGCCATCAGAACACAATCAATCTCAAGCAGAGTTGAAGTCTTTCTGGAAGGACATACCATGATTCTGGAAGAAGGGAAGAAAGCACATCGGCGTGATGGAAACCTACAAGACGAAAACTGGTTCGTGAAAGGCGCCAAAATCAATAAAAAGGAGGAGGTAAGGTGGAATGCGTGCAAAAGAAAAACTCAATGACCGAACCAATTTGAGAAACACACAAAGTAATTTCTCAAATTAGTTTTTTCCCTTCGGAGTGTACAATTATTTTATTACCTACTTTACACAATCCAGCCAATATGACAAAAAAAGTGTAAATGAAGGGCGTCCTAACGTAAAACCATCTCCAACTTGCAACTCTAATTCCAGCGTGATGTTCATCGTGGTCCTCTTCTTTCTTGGGAACGCACCACGCAGGGCATGTTTTATTATCGTCATGCTGGATTTCATTTCCCTCTTTATCACCTGAAGTGCAATTGGTGCCATTGTCTTGTACAGGATTCGTCGTAACAGCCGCAGTTTGGGGTAGGACGATGTGGGTGTCGTTCTCTTCGAGATGTTCTTGCGGAAGCGGGCTGCGTTTTGTTTTTTCTTGAAGTCCATTTCCGTCTCCGCTCGATTGCCGTATTATGTTGCCTTGATAGAGACGTGCGACCCTCAGGTGATGATTGCGGTGACGATGTACGTGCTCGCCGGACGCAAAAACGAGCACGGCCCATGCCACTGCCACAAGGGTCCACATTTTGAAGCCAGTCATAATTGAGCATCCGCCTAGAATTTAAAACAAAAAAAGAGTGGAGTTATCAAGGCTGCCAATTAAATGTGTTTAAAAGCGACCAATATGTCGGAAAAGCTCATTACGTAATGTAAAATATATCTTCCGCAATTGAAACAACATTTTGTTCAGCATTTTCATGTCGAGCTTTATTGTAAACTAAAGAAGATGGTATTTTTGGAGTAACTTGGTTTTATAATTTGCAGATATCATTATAATGTTGTTTACATTTTCTCATGCACTTATTCCCAAAACTTAAACTTTACTTTTCATAGAAATAAAACAAAATTATACTTTCACACTTGTTTAGATAAAAATATTCAGAAAAATAAACAATTTTTATACATTCAATAAATTTAAATTTAAATTTTTAAAGATGTTTATCAACAACCATGAAATAATGTAAACTTTAATGAAATTCCTATTTAATTTGTAATTTCATACTGTAATTAATCATCAAAATCAATGCAAGATCAGCAGATTTGCCTATATAAATTATGCTTTGAAAACACAAATTAAGACAACCTCAGCAGTTAGACGTGCAAAATCTGTGATTAGAAAGAAAGCAGACATCAAGACGTTTATACTTCAAACCACTCGGTTGCTCTCTAGTCTCTATGGACCCACTGATCATGACTCACGAAATAGT
>JH431581.1:119132-146995 GCA_000239455.1 Strigamia maritima
TTTTGTGATTTTGACAGGAATAGACAGCTTTTGTAGGATTGGCTATTCCCACAATTTTGTGGGAATATTCACTGTTATTCTCACAAAATTTGGGAATATTCTCGGTTTTTTTTAAAATTTTTTTTTGCTATTCCATAGGAGTGTTATTGCTCCACTCTTAGTTCGTCCAAGTAAAGTTTGGTCCAATTTTTGGGGCGCTCTTTCTCCTGATGGTTTCTACGCACGCTCATCAGATTACATGGAAATTGTGAACAATAAACGAAGGTAAGACTAATTTTAATTTACTTTATTTTGAGTAAATCACCACAATCCACATTTTATTTTTCAATTTATCTATTACAATAAAAGACAAAGTAGTGATCTGGGTTGGTAATGACTGTTAATCAAGTTTTTTCAATGACTAGACTACTATTTTGTCATTTACGATATTTTTACGTCATTTTTTAAATATAACTACTCAGTAATACTGAAATCGGCTTTGAAAGTGCGTCTGTCAATTGAATATTTATTATTGGCATGGCATTCATAAGTGCCCGCATCCATTTGAGCTGCAGGGTCAATTTCCATTTTACTTTTGATTTTGTCGTTGCCGATTTTCCATTCGTGAATCTAAGAAATAAAAGTTAAAATCCGAAGCACTCAATCGAGTTCACACAATAAAAATAATTTAAAATAAAAATAATTAATAAAAATAAAATTTACCTGCAAATATGGATGAGCATAGAGTTCCATGGTATCTTTAAACCAGGTTACATGCGGACGTGGAGTGCCTTTGGACTCGCAGATGAATATAATTTTGTGACCAAGAATGTATTCATAATCAAAGTGAGAGGCTTTTGTGATCCGCGCACCCTGAGCATTGAAAATTAAATTTAGCGGAAGAAAAAAATATGTTTAGAACTGACCTTTGGATTGTTATAGTATTCAAGCCTGGAATTATGATCAAATTTCATATTATCCGACAGCGTGTTTCCAGGTTGGTTTTGTTTAAAACGTGTCCTAGTTTTACCTCTTCCACCACCACGCGCAGCTTCACATATCATTGCAGTAATCAACAGCATCGCACTGAGATAAATTACGGCCCTAACCGCATTCATATTAGAATTTCTATTCCTGAAATAAAACGATTTTCTTCCAAAAACGTATTTATTACTTCTAAAATCAAAGTTTTCTTACCGGGTGCCAGCCAAATGTAACGTTCGGCATTAGGATGTGGACTGGGTTCCCCAATAATTGGGATGTGCTTCAATAATTATTTCAATTGAAAATGACTTCCTTCTTTCAGTGTGCACATGTATTCTTTTCTTCTGCCCTTCATGGATAATTGTAATACGTTTTATATTTTCAGAGGAGTGTGGAATGTGCCCTATATGACTGCTACTTATTTAATTAATGCTACACTACTTAAATCAAGGGACACTTATCCAACATTTATAAATAATCTCTTAGATTCTGATATGGCATTTTGCAAAAATCTCAGAGAAAAGGTGAATTTTTTTTAAAGGTGATTTTATTAAAAGTGATTTAATTTATATTTATAATTTTATTTTAGGGAGTTTTTATGTTTGTGACAAATCAAGTAGATTTTGGTCATTTAATAAATAATGAGAATTATGACATATCGCATCTGCACAATGATTTGTATCAAGTATTTGATAACCGCATAGACTGGGAAGCGAGATATCTTCATGAGAACTACAGCAAAGCCTTGCATCCGGATCATGCATCTCCAATGGTAAATAAATTGAGTTAATACAGTAAAAAAATTGAATAGAAATAAATATATATATAAAAATATAATTGTTTAGCCATGTCCAGATGTATTTTGGTTCCCTATTGTGAGCCCACAATTTTGTAAAGAGTTGATAGACACAATGGAAAATTTCGGGAAGTGGTCTGATGGAACGAACCACGTAATTTTAATATTTTTTTTTATTGAAAGGAAAAAAATTGTTATCATTTTGTTTTCAGGATGAACGTTTGAACGGTGGTTATGAAAATGTTCCAACACGTGATATCCACATGAATCAAGTTGGTTACGAACGACATTGGTTGTACTTTTTAAGGGAGTTTGTTCGACCATTACAAGAAAAGGTTTATCCAGGCTATTATCACGATGTAGGACGAAATATATAATTTTTGTTCGGCTAAAATTTAACTGATTTTGTTTTTCATTTTTATTTTAGCCTCCACAAGCTCTCATGAATTTTGTTGTTCGATATAGACCAGATGAACAGCCATTTTTAAGGCCACATCATGATTCCTCTACTTATACCATCAACTTAGCTCTTAATAGACCAAAAATAGATTACGAAGGTGGTGGATGCAGATTTCTGAGGTATAATTGCAGTGTAACGGACACTCGTTTAGGATGGCTACTCATGCATCCTGGACGCCTGACTCATTACCATGAAGGTCTCTCAGTGACTAAAGGAACACGTTACATTATGATTTCGTTTGTCGATCCTTAAAATGATCTTTTTTTCCTTCTTCAAATTAAAATTTATACTTATATTTTTTAGTCACATTTTATTGTGATGGTTCCTCTTTTGAGTTAATTATACACAAATTTTTTATTAGTGTTATTTAAATGTTTATATATACTAGTTATTTGAATACTCATTTTACTATCATTTTTATTTTAAAATGTTTAACTTATAATAAAAAATATATTTTAAAAAGAATTTTTACATTTATATTTGCCTTTGGTCAAAGACTTTTCTAATAGTTGTTTTTTAAACAATTAAAATTCTACAGTAAAAAAAAAATTATACAAAATATCAAAACCCGACATGTAAAATACTAACCACTAATATACAGTGCAATAAAATTTTTGAGCTGTTTTTAGCGTAATTTTAATAAATTATTGAATTCTTGCCATTAATCAATTTGAGATTCCATTTTGGCATAATAACGATATAACGTAAGGGAAGAAATAAGAATAGGCAAGCCAACCAGTGCAAAGCCAGTTTCTCCAGTAAAATTTGGACTCCATTGCCACGCTCCATCGCTTTTAAATAATGACCAAAACAATGAACTTGTAGGCAAAGCTGTCATTAATACAGCCATAATGTATGGAACGCTACTCGTGTGGGAATTGATCATCAAAGATAGCAGACAGACTGAGAGTAATATAATTGCAATGATAAAAGACCAAGAAAACATTAAAATGTTTCCGCAGGCTTCAGAAATGGAAAAATGGCAAAGAAATCCTTCAAACATGTATTTTCGAAAATCAGGACCGGCCTATTTGTGATTAGAAAAAGTATAAGTTTTTATCATTTTTTGCATAAATGTCTCATTTATACATACTTTTCCGAGAAATGGGAAAAAGTCTGTCCAAACAAAGACTAAAACTGTGGACAAAGACCAGAAATGAAGCCAGAAAGCTAAAGTCCAGATGTGGTACTGCGTTAATACAATAGAAATGCTTTAAACTTATATAGATGAAATATTAAAATCCATTTCTTACCTCAGGAATCAGCTTATATTCACTCGACGTCTCTTGAGGAGGCAGAAGAACCATGTTGACATCATCAGTGAAATCATTTGTGTTTGGACTTGAGTGAGCTAATGCAATAGTTGCAATATGGCATTCAGGCTGAAATCAAAGTAAAATTAGTAATTTAATTTTAACTTAACAACGTAAGTGAAGAAGATTACTTTGCAAGTTTTAATTTCCCTGTCCAGTAAAGTTAAAAAATATGCAAATAAACCCAATCCTGCAATGTAAACAATAGTCCAAATGGAATGTTCTTGCAACGTCCAAAGTTTAGCATCTGTGGCGAAATCATTCGGATGGCCGTGGCATGTAAATTCATCCCAGATTTGGAAATCGATGCAAATGAAAAGTCCGATAATAGCAGCTGCTATGCATAGTAGTTTACGAGTACTATCAACTGAAAAATTAAGTTTGTAATTAGTTACACTCTAAAATGCTCAATAACTAACAGGATATGTAGACATTAGTAATTAATTTTATATGTAAATCGAATGTTTCTCGTTGCATTTAAAGGCTGAAAATTGGTACAATGCAGCAAAGCTTTAGGGGCAAAAATCAAGCTATTTTCGAATGTCTAGATTTCCTGTCTTTATCAACATGATATACCTTTTCGACTGCGTAAAAAATGAAATACAACAGCAAGTGGTAAACTGACAGCTGCTAAAGGATCTTGAAGATAACATTGAACACGGTTGCGATCCCGCGAAAAATAAATGAGCAAGCAACTGACTCCTAAATAGGTTCCCAATTTCCACAAGGATAGTATGGAAATAGGAGGGAAAACAGATCGATCTCGGTTTTGAATTTTCAGGCAGATTATGATAAGAAACAAAATAACAACAGAACAAATTGAGGTAAATAGGAGAGAAAAGTAAACATCGCTTCTTTCGTTTATGGTAGTCAAATAAAATGGAAAACAAATATTAATAACTGTTGCCAATGTGACAAGAGTAAGAACTTGGCACACATGAGTGTATGTTGGGTGTCTTTCAAAATTGCTCAGATGAGAGTATAAAGTAATGGACATCGAAGAGGACTCGAGAGATGCGATTGATTCCTCCCGCCGTATGGAGTCGCTTATTAGAAGCTCCTTGTCCTCATTTACACAGGAAGCCATCCTAACCCACCTGATGAAATAAACAAAACAGAAAAAATAAATAACCGTTGTTACGTGCGGAGCATCACTAACCAGATGGATTAATTAAGTGATAATTATATCTGTAACCATATTCCTAATCCTGTTACAGTTTACTGCCGGTTTTGTTGCAAAATGGTAGCATAATCATCACACAACTTGTAATTTATCCCCTACAAACTCATAGTAGGTATATTAAATCACATAATAAATTTTATATATTTATATACCTACTATGGGTTTGTAAGGAATAAATTACAACCTTTTAATTAAATATGAAAATCTGTGGCCTAATTCACCTATGATATTAAGAATTTTACGACATATGAAAGTGTAGTTACAAATATGTGCTTGCATTTTTGCACACGAAAATAATTTAAAGACGTTAAAAATATATTTGTAAATTGATGGAAAATTTAAATTTTAATCCTTTATTCTACTACCCGAATTTCTGACGAAAATTGAGGTACAAACCTAGAACAAAATATTTCGATTAGCCTTAAACGTAATGCCTGAGGAAGTCTTAGGACGTCTTAGGACATTGAACTTTAGTAACCTGCTGACCGCTAAATAAAGAAATGAATATGCTTCTTTCACCTAATACCTTTTTTTTAAAAACTAACTTTTTCTTTAAAAAATAAAATTAAAATACATATTTCGCACACAAACACTATCTCATAAACTCACCTGTTTGAAACGCGCTTCACTGCAAGCAAATTCCAGCACAAAAAAACGCTAATCAAACGCCACCTCCCGAAATCGTAATCAGCTCAAGGACAAGCAACAAATGCCCACAGTTTACACAAGATGGCGCTAGTGCGACAACACGGATTGACGTCATTAGACATAAACGAATAAAATTTTTATTGAATAATATTGTATTCTACAAGGTCTTTGAATTCAATCTGTTAACTTTAAAATTAAAAATAAAATAAAACAAAAATAAAATTCAATCAAATATCATATACTTTGTTTCATACTGGACTATTTGCATAATTTATTTTCAAGTAATTGACCTGAGCACATATTTCACTGTAAAGGCAAACGCAGCAAAACCCAAAATAACACATAAATTGGTCCATGCACTTCCGGCAAGTCCGTGATTTTCGACACTATTCATGTTAGAATCCGATTCATTGTTGGCAGATCCAACAAGTGCAGCTGTAACAGACTTTTCAGTCGCCTTGCGCCTCTGGAGTTCGGCTTTAATTTCCTGTAATTACCAACAGATATTTGATTACATAAACGATTGTATTTCACCTATGCGTACATGTACATCATACCTCCGCAATAGTTGGAAACAGTTCACAAAATGTCTTATTTTTCAAGTTAAATTCACCACTTTTTAGTGCTAGTTGTGTTTTCTAAAATAAAATTATATTTAATATTTAAAATATGAACGTAATAAATAAAAAAATCATTTATTTACATCTGCTTTGGATGTCTCTATGCTCCCCAAAGTTGGATTTTTTTCCATCATAAAGCTTAACAGTCCCGTCAAAATCGTTGACACGGACCAAGCTGGATTCCAATATTCAGGGTGGTAGTCACTAATCGACAAACATAAACGACTGTTGCATTTAAAGCGACCGTTCGGTGTTATCATGTAAATGCTCGGTGGTTTATATGGAAATTCACTCGGAAAGATCAATTTTCCATGATAAATTCCACCTAAAATGAAATTAAAACTTAAATAAACATTTATTAAATTCATAAAATATATTTACCCGCATATGTCGTATTTTCCGGTCCTTTTATTACATAGTGCCTAAAAGAATATTTAAATGATATATTTACATGACAATAATCAGTCGTAGGTAACTTTCTATTTATACATACCACTCTAGAATGTTTGTGGGAACAGGTTCTGCCACCGCATACGGCAAAGGATCCTTTTTAATACGCAAATAATCTTGCTTTAGTCGAGCTGTAGCTGAATTTGTTCGTTTTGTCATCGTCATAACCTAGATACACGAATTTACATCGTTATTTTACAGAAAATGTTATAACAAAGCAAAGAAAATTGTATTTCGTAACAACATATATTATATTAAATTTCAAAATGGCAATTTATCATGATCCGTACATGAAATCAAAGCATTAGTTAAATAACTGTTAAATTAAAACCTCTTAAAAGAGAGAATCAAACAATCAGTTTCGGTGTGAACACCTACGTACCTACAGCGCCGAAAAAATGAATAAGGTCAAAGTAACTACGCGAAGGATGAATCTTAGCAAATGTAATATAGTATGTATCTGCGGGCATCGATCTCTGTCAGCTAAATAAAGTGTTTGCCGGTAGATGGCAGAAAATTTAAAATTAAGAAGCGAGGACCGAGTCAAGGGTAAAACTTAAAATACGATATTTCGTTATTTATTTTGTCTAATTATACAATTGGTTTTAGGTTATTTCTGGAAAATATGAAAATGAGGGTGATAAGAAAACTTTCTGGCAGAAATATCATCATTATTTTACTGACTTGTTCATTATCATTTGTTTTAAGTACTTTATGGTGCTTTCACTCGTGCGATTCATTAGTATGCTCAGAAAAAAATTGCAAAATAATTCTACAAAAGAAGACATTAAATCCTGCGTTTGCCAAACCTCTAAATATTTTAACTAGCAACGAAATCGAATATCCCCTTCTAGTCGTGCTCATATTTTCTAGTGTGTTTAACATGGAGCATAGGGACACCATTAGGCAAACGTGGCTAAAAAATTCAGGAATTGAAATAATTCATTTCTTCGCAATCGGTTCCGCCAAGCTGGGACCGAGTGAAGAAAAAACTTTGCAATCGGAAAACGCTAGATTTGGAGATTTGCTGTTGCTTCCCGATGTGGTTGACTCCTACCGAACTTTAACTCAAAAATTGAAGTCTTCTTTAATTAAATTAACGCAGGAAAAACATTTTAAATTTTTACTCAAGGTGGATGACGACTCATTTGTCCAGCTAAATCTTCTCTTCAAGGAATTGGACTCGTTGAAAGAGAAAGATCGACTTTATTGGGGTTATTTTGACGGCCGAGCCTCAGTGAAGCACCAAGGTCATTGGAAGGAAGTTGATTGGATTTTGTGTGATCATTACCTCCCCTATGCTTTGGGTGGTGGTTATGTCGTATCGCGAGATTTGGTGGAATACATATACGTGAATGAAAAATTGTTAAAACTGTATAAAAGTGAAGATGTGAGTCTTGGAACGTGGCTCGCACCTCTTGACATCCGCCGAATTCACGATCCACGATTTGATACCGAATTCAAGTCACGAGGATGTTTAAATTCATATATTGTTACTCACAAACAAAATATCGATGAAATGCGACGAAAGTTCGGATTGTTCGAAGAAAGAGGAAAAATTTGTAATGTAGAGTTGCAGCATCGCTTTCCGTATCAATACGACTGGAAAGTACCCCCGTCGAAATGCTGTAACCGAGTCAATACATCTAGTCATTAATTAATTTTTTCACAGTGCATTCGATTTTTATTTATTTTAGACATAATTTTTTACTCGATTTATTTTAACTGTAAATATATGTACAAACTTGAAAATGTAGTGATTATGTAATGGAGTTCATAAAATTGATTTTGCGAAGAGGGTGTAAAGCGAGATGAATCCTATTCGAACATCACTTCTTTTTTCTTTCCACGTTGCATTTTGGACAAAACCATTTTCCTTTTGGTTTGCTTGTGAGACCAACACAAGCAAAATGGAACCACTCAATTGGACACTTCTCATAAATTCATAATTAACAAAAAAAATAAATCAAATATTTCGAGTTTATGCTTACATCAGGATTATCACAGCCAATCATTTCACCATAGGATACTTGATGACATAAACAATAAGTGGGTTCATTAGGATCAACAGGCATATCTAATACGTCTGAAGGATGGTGATTTATGGTGATTGACAAAGCTGGAATGGCTGCAAAAGGTACTTCGGGTCTAGAAAGAGCAAAAATAAGTAGGGTTTTTATTTCTAGCAAATTTTCAATCGTACTGTGGTTGAGATTTCAATTTCTTTCTAGCAGATTTACAGTTGTCATCGTCAGACGATGCAGTTCGTCTTCTTCCACTTTTTCTTTTATCTTTGTCTTTACCGCGTTTACTTTTTTCTAAAAAAAACGACGAACGTAATGTGTAAATTTCCGAATAGTTTTTCTTTATAAATACACACTTTTTTGTATACTTTCCGAATCACTAGATTGGCTATTAAGAGCTTTATCTTTCAATTCTGCTTCAAAACGAGCCAGATCTGAATCTAATCGACGGATATGTTTGTCTACCTATTAAAAAAACAAACTATTTATACAAATAATTAGCATTACTATCACAGCTTGTATACTAATTCGTATGTTTGGATCGCAAGTTGAACTTTATCGTCTCCAAATTCCCTTGTTTTACCAAACATCTCTTGAATTTCTTCCAGTGTATTCGTTTTTTTCTCGGGTGGCATTGAACGGACATTTTTTAGGTATTCACTTGATAGTCTATCTATTTCCTTCAGTAAATCTAAACACAAAATATTACCGTACTTCATTCATTTATTTAAAACCCACAAAACATTTACCTTGCGCTCTGTGATCTAAATCCCGCATTAACGTAAAATTCCTTTGTAATTCAGTTGGCAAATTTTCGAGGCCTAAACACATAAAGTCGGACATTACTTATTGTATAATTTTCAAATTAAGAAATAAATATTTACTATCCAAGTAATGTTCCAAGTACAACGCAGTCGCCATTTTTTGGTAACGACAAACGGAAAGCGCTTTTGATTAATTTGGTTGCCGCAAGATGGCGATCGCATATAAAATCCGAAAATAACAAATTAAATTAATCAAATTTTGTAGAAATTTCAATGTGGATATATATTTCAATAAATTTCAATTTTATAGCATCTAAAGTAAAGTAATGCCTCATATCTGCTCATCTCGTTAATGGACCTCTTTTTTAATAAGTCTTATATTACTCCTAATGATGCTGCTGTGCCATGGCCGTCATGTTTCACCATCGGACTGGGGCCTTAGTTACTTTATCAAATAATAATTGTACTGCCCAAAGAAACCATCCGGCGCAAGAGTTTAATAATGGCTTAGTATTAAGTGTGGAACCTCTGAAAGACAATATACTATTTGAAGTACGCCTGGATAAAAAAGTAAGTTATTGGAATGGTGTATGTTGGAATGCGGCGATTATGATCGCTATTTTTAACATTTAAATGCAGATTAAACCGTAATTACATGGCACTTAAATTGATTTTTAAGGCCATTTTTTCAGACCAATTAATTTGTATGCGGTTTCTAATTTTCTTGTAGATTAACTCATGGAGTGGGTCAATCGAAATTGGAGTGACAACTTCAGACCCCAATATTTTGGATTTTCCATCGAGTGCCACGGATTTAAGAGACGGGTCGTGGATTATGTCTGGCAGTTCGGTTTTATGCGACGGACGGTCTATTATTGAGGAATATGGCTATGATTTGGATAAACTACAAGAGAATGACAGGGTTGGAGTTATGAGAACTAGTCAAGTGAGTTTCAAGTTAATTATTTTAATTTTTTAAAACATATTTTACTTTTTTAGGGAGATTTAGTGTTTTTTGTAAATGGTATAAGTCAAGGAATTGCCGCTTCGAACATTCCTCCTACAGTATTTGCTGTGATTGATATGTACGGAAAATGTGCACAAGTTACATCAGTGAATTCTGGAATTGAATCAAGTAAGTATTAAAGATTGGTAGTTTCATAATAAAAAAAAATAATGAAAAATTTTGTTTTAGGACTTTTAACTAATGAAATAGTGAATGAAAACACAGTTGCGTCTTCAAATTTAAACCATGTAGCCAATAATATTAGTAGCAATGCAGACAGACTTAGATTTCACGATCATTGTGGATCTCTAGTGAAGTTGTCGGAAAGAAATCGCACTGCTGAACGACGGAGACCGCTGGACGAATTTAATAACGGCGTTGTTATGACGCATCGTTCGTTAAGAGATAACGAATTATTCGAAGTACGAAAGCTTTTTTTATAAAAATGAATTTAGTGATGGGAAATTTAAGAGTATTGTCTTGAAATTAGATTCGAATTGATCGCCTTGTCGATAAGTGGTCAGGGTCCATCGAGGTTGGCATCACGACTCATAATCCCGCCACACTCGAATTTCCTGCCACAATGACGAATATGCGATCAGGTACTCAGCAAGAGGGTGAAGGTTTTTTTAACGGTATAGTGTTTACATTACGTGATCTATATGTTGTGTTTACATTATGTGATCTATATGTTGTGTTTACATTATGTGATCTATATGTTGTGTTTACATTTATGTCATTTGTATATTGTATGTTTTACGTTTTTGAATTTTATTTATAATACTTATTTGTTTTTATTTGGTTTTATTTTTTGTTTTTTAAATTGGCAGGGACGATTATGATGAGTGGGTGTGGGATTTTAACAAATGGAAAAGGAACTCGGAGAGAATATGGAGAATATAACTTGGATGAATTAGTGGTAAATTTGTGTAATTTTTTTATACATATATTTTATAAATTTTTTTATATGGTTTTAGGAAGGTGATAAAATCGGTTTGATGCGAAAGTCCAATGGTAATCTCCATTATTACATCAATAATGTGGATCAAGGTGTTGCAGCCGTAATGGTTCCCCAAACAGTTTACGGAGTTGTTGATTTGTATGGTATGACTATACAAGTGACAATAGTAAATCCAGACGAGGAAAGTATCGATCACGATTTGATAAATAGGCACAATAACAACACATTTCTTCGTGATTTTGAACTACTTAATGGATTAAATGGTACATACATAGGATATTCATTTCTTTTACTTATTTTCTACAATATTGTTTATATAACAAAAGATGATGCTATTGACAACGAAGCAGACAGACTACTGTTTCATCCTCGATGTGGCAATCACGCAACAGTTCTGTGTGGTGGTAGAACTGCTTATCGACCAAAGTGAGAAATTTTTATTTTTTAATAGATAATTTTATACGATACTGACAATTTTTGATACAGTGCAATAGAGGATTTTAATAACGCAGTTGTACTTACAAACCGCCCTTTGCACACAAACGAACTTTTCGAAGTGGTATTAGAAAATGTTGTGTCAAAGTGGGCTGGCTCCATCGAAATTGGAGTTACCACACATACGCCACTCGAATTGGAGTTTCCCGCAACCATGACAAACGTCCGATCAGGTACTTGGATGATGACGGGAAATGGCATAATGCACAATGGAACAACAATTATTGATGAATATGGGCAAAGTTTGGACCGATTGAAAGTAATTAAAAGTATAATTATCGAAATCTTGCTAATTTTATTTCATTTAGGTTACAGACCGAGTTGGAGTTATTCGAAAAGATAACGGAACATTGCATTTTTATGTTAATGGAATTGATCAAGGATCAGCCGCGTCTAATGTTCCTGAAAGAGTATATGGCGTCATCGATTTATATGGGCAAGCAGCTCAGGCGACATTGCTTGACGAGAGAGGTGAATATTAATTGATACACTTCACTTTGACTCTGAATCATTTTACTTATTTTATTTTGCAGATTTACCTTTATCTCTGCCATCCAATGCAGTGTCTGCGACATCTGTAAACGAGTTGCGTTTTCATCATTTACACGGGCGAAATATTCGAATTAGTCTAGATGGTTTGACAGCGTCGAGACCTAATGCTTACGGAGAGTTTAACGACTCGATTGTAATGAGCAATCGCCCTCTACAGGATGACCAAGTCTTTGAAGTAATCATTGAAAAAATGGTTGACAGGTGGTCTGGATCAATTGAAGCTGGTAAAGTAAGCTGGCAATTTTTTATTTAAAAAATGTAAACATGTTTTAAACAGGGGTGACTGCTATTAAGCCAGAAGAACTGGAATTTCCTAATACCATGACTGATATTGATTACGATACGTGGATGCTGAGGTACTGTAATCCCAGTATGTGTGACATTTAATTGACATTTAATTTACGTTGCAGCGGTTCTACAGTCATGCAGGATGGAGCGACTGTAAGAAACGGGTACAAATGCGACTTGGACTCCATTGGAACGGGCGCTCGAGTGGGAATGGCGAGGCACTCGGATGGAACATTGCATTATTACATTAATGGCGAGGAACAAGGAGTTGCTTGTACCGACATTCCATCCAGTATGATTAGATTTATATCATTTGAATTTTGTTGTGTTTGTTTATTTATTTTGAAGTCATCTTCTAGTTTTTAATTTAATACTATTTTTGGTTATTTTATAATGGTGAGTGGTTGTGATAATTTTCGGGAGAAAATACAATCTTCCAGAGTTTATTTTACAAGCAACAACTGGATTAAATATGAATAGAATTTTTTTTTGCATGATGTTTTACTAATTTTCTAATTTTAAATGTTTACACAAAATTTTATTTTGTTGCACGAATGCCCAGTTGTTACTTCGGGATCAGTAGGTTTGTGTTTTTTGGTTGTATTTTCTCTATAGACATATACGCCGTTATCGATTTGTATGGTCAGTGTGCCCAAGTGTCCATAGTTCCTTCATCCTGTGGTGGCCTCGTGCAGAATGAGTTAAATGCCGCGATATCTTGCCCTAGTTCCCAGGCACAAGCACTCACAGCAGGGCGATCAGGTATGAATTGCTGCTGTGAGTCGGCATATCGGACGTCTTATTTTTCTTATAGTTTCTTTTATATTTTTTCATTCTTTTATATTTAATTTGTTTTATTTATAGTTTTTGATTTCTGCTATAAACGCAAATTTTCTGTTGTTTAGCATGAATTTTTTTTCCAGTTTTTGTTGTTCGAAAAAAGTTATTGACTATAAAAGTAACTAGATGTAATAATTCTTTTTTATTTTTGTTTTTATTTATTTATATTTTATTTTATTCAATATATTGGAATGATTTTTTTTTTTTAATTAAGAAACAACTCATCAACTTAGCCTGTGCTATGGAAAAAATATTGTACTGAGGGATAACAACAGCACCGCTTGTCGTATTCGCAATTTCAATCATGGTCTTTTATTTAGTGCTTTACCTTTAGAAACAGAAGAATTATTTGAGGTATTATTGTAGAAAATTTTTTTTTGTTAAAAGCATTTTGAGTAATAAAATTTTTATTTTGATATAAATTTTGATAGGTTCGAATAGATCAAATAGCACGGCAGTGGTCGGGTAGTCTTCACATTGGTCTGACTACACTATCCGTGTCAGACACTTTTTCTATGTCACTTCTTCCTAGCTGTGCGTTTGAATTAGGTGGTGACACATGGCTCATCGCTGGAAGTCAAGTATTTAAAAATAATATGTTAACTAAGGATAATTATGGGCCATCGTTACATAAACTCGAGGTAAGCTTAATTTCTTGTTTGATTGTTACTTTTATTTCTTTTTTAATTTTTTAGGTTAATGATCGAATAGGCATTAAACGGTGTAGTGATTTGACAATGCATATTACTATCAATGGTGAAGATTTAGGTTGTGCTGCAAGTTACATTCCAAAGGTAAAAGAGTAAATAATTTAAACTAAAAAAGAAATAATAAAAATAACTGATTTTTTAACAGAAAATATTTGCTGTGATTGATTTATACGGTGCAGTTGAAGCAGTTTCAGTAACGAGTCGGTGTAAACAACGATCAGCAACGAGCAACGATGTTTTAAGCAATAGTTGTCAACTGGGTTTAAGCAGTGAAGTATGCAGCGTGGATAGCATTGAAGCCGAAATCAAACCATTGCATAATAAAGAGCAAACGAATTCGCTGGAATTTTATAATAGACACGGGCGAAATATTCAATTAAGCAATCATAATTTAACTGCCAGTCGGTCAGCTAGTTACAACCAGGGCATTGTTGTGTGTAGAAATTCTCTAGTTAGAGGACAATTATTTCAAGTGAGTTCAAGTAACCATTTAAAATTGCCATAAATGAATAATTTTTTTTAAATTTTAGATAAGAATAGAAAGGTTAAATTCGCGGTGGACTTCTTCGTTGATAATCGGCGTTGTTGCAGTCTGTCCGGATATAATAAACTTTCCATTAACAGCTCTCGGTTTAAAAAAGTCGTCGTGGGTGATTTGTAGTGATTGTGTGTTTCATAATGGAGTTAAAGTTCGAGGCCAATATGGACCAAATTTAGACACGTTACAAATATATCACGTGGTTGGAATTTTAGTTGACACTCAGAATCGTCTCCATTTATATGTAAATGGTGTCGATCAAGGTGTAGCTGCACAGGACATTCCATTACAGTGTTATGCAGTAGCAGATCTTTATGGACAATGTGAACAAATTGTTATTATAAATGGGGAAGGATCCTCGTATGAGACTGATTATCGAGAAAAGGCTGATATAGATGATGGTGTTAAGGAAAAGATATACCAGCCCATTACTAATGATCAGTTGATTATGAAAAATTGCCAATACAAAAATTTATGTCGGAGGTTTAAAGCTGTTCTTGGAATTCCAGGTAATCGTTAATGCTAAGCTCATAATGAATAATTTTGTGTTAAGCTTGTTAAATCAAAAATTATATGTAAATATTGAAAATGATGTAACTATTCGAGGAAGTAATATCTTGTTTTGTATTGCAGAAGCTTATTTTCAGTCTGAAAATAATTACACTTGTTATTGTGAAATTTGCCATAAAATTCGTGGAGAGGAACTGTATCACAAGAAGGGTGATCCGCCTAAAGATTTTGCTTTACCTTTCGGATGGTGCAAATTTGCGCTAAAGTGAGAATTTAAATGGAATTTTAATGCGGTAAATTACAAATTGTATATTATTAGGTCACCACACAAAGCAGACAATGCAGCTCTTGTTGATAAATGGCACGTCGCATTTCATGGTACAAAATTAGGAGAAATTAGGAAAATACTCGATTTTGGGGAATTGCTTCTTCCTTCCGAAATCGGATTGGAAACTAGCCTTCAAAGTCTATCACAAAAGAACAAAGACAGTGATGGTGATGGAACTCAAATATACTTCTCGCCTACAATTCGTTATGCTGGCCATGTAATGTTTGCACCAAACCATGAGTAAGAAGGAATTTTTTTATTACTTTTTTTACAAAAATTATATATATATATATATATTTAAAACATTAGATTCACGGACCCAAAAACAAAACGGCTGCTTCACACTCACGTTGCTTTTCAAATTCTCGTTAGGCCAGGTTCTTATAAAATTGGTCCTCAGCGCATCGGTGCGCGAGAACCCATTGATAGTCATTTCAGCAACAGTGACGTGGAGTGGTTTACCAAAGAAAAAGGCGCCACTGTGCTCAATGCTCTTCTCATAAAAATTGATGGTTTTTAAGATATTTTTGTCATACATTTCCCCGTCCTTATCTCAAAATAAACCATCGATAGTCTATAAATAGATCTAATTTTCACTTGTACAGAATATAGGTGCACATTTTTTATAAGATTTCAATTGTGGAGTTATTTCAAATGTAAATATTGAAATGAGGATTACTATTAATGTTTTTAATAATATTTTCTTGTATAGAATACATACTGTGAAATGTACATGAGAGTTACTAGAGTTTTCTACGTATTTTGAGATCGATAAACTATTTCGGTAAATTAACATATTATGAGTTATTGTATAAATTTTTCTTTTTTCTTACATTGTAATATTTTGCTCGTTAAGAAAAATTACCATAAATCGCAAGAATCGATTCTTCTCATAGAACTCTTTTCCGGGCAGTTGAAAGCTTTACCGAACTCAGCCATATTAGATAAGGGTCCATTAACGCTTTTAAGTTAAAAATTACGTTCAAATAAAATATGCAATCTAAAATGTGTTCAACCGATTTAAAAATTTAATACTTGCAGAATATTTGGCGGACTTTGCTTTTCGTACGACATCAAATATTGAATAATGAGCGGATTATCATTTGCACAATACATCTAAATTGTTGAAATTTTAATTCATAATAATTTGTGTTAGTTTTCCGAAAATCCAACCACAATTCTCGAGATATTTGTATGAATACGGTATTTTGCTTCTAGCAGTTGTTTTCACACGTGTCGATAGAATTGTGACAGTAAAAAAATCTACCTACCATTGCAAAACTCAGGAAAAACAGTTGTTCTTGTGAAAATGATACAAAAGCTAATTTGCTTTTAGAGCCTTCATCTTGTGGCTTCTTTGTTATCCAACTTTTATATGCCTGAAATTGTTTTTTTTTTGTGTTACGGGTCGAACCTGGTTATAAGCTAACTCCGTTTCAGTGTTTTATTATAAATCGGAAATGAATATCTGTAGATCAATTTTAACGAAAAATTGAACCATTTGTACGAATTTTGAAATACTCCATTGTAATATGATTATATTACGGTACTCAAAATGAATTTTTGTCATTTGTGTGTTTTGAGTTCGTCGTAACGAGGTTTGAACCCGTACTTTTTTAAATTACTATTTATTACATTTCGGTATTTTTTCTTGTTTACCATGTATGCCAATTTAAGGCCTCCTTCATTCGCAATATTATTGTCAAGTGTGCGTCCTCCAAAATTTCGCTAATGAAAAATGTATTGATTAGAATTAGTACATAAAATTTTATGTAGCTTAACTTACACATTGTTTATTATGACAATAATCGTTGTACTGATTAACTAAGCAGTTTGACAGTTTTTTATAAATTGGATTTTCTTCTGCAACCCAGCCAGAATTGTTATATTCCAATTTTTGATCAACTATAACATCAAAAGTAAATATTAAGTTTAATGTGTTTCTTATTTTTTTATCGTCGTTTCATAGCTGCTAGTAGAAAAGAAGTAACTACTTCTGATACCGTATGATATTGAGAAGAAAACTAATTGAATACTTACTACCTTCTGAAGAAAAGATGGTCAGTAAAGCGGTACTGATAAGAGTTCCCAGAGCGCCAAAATTGCTTGCACTGCAAATAGAAGAGATTCATATAACTGTTGCAAATAATAAGAATTTAAAATATTTTCTTATTACCTACTTGGCGTTGGATTGAAAAATGGTGGTTGTGTAACACCAGTCAGTACCTCTGCAAGTAATTTCAATGCAATTTTGTCAAAAAAATTAATAAATTTACTTACTGATACTGTTTGTTAAAATCTCATGTTCTACTCGTGTCTCGTATAGTGTATTTGATGGACTAAAAAGGAAAAAAATAACATTTAATTTTTCTAATTTTGTGCGCGTCATTGATTGGCTTGTTTAGTCATGTGATTCGGACGCAGCTTGTTTTGGTTTAGCGGAAGCGGCCATTTTAAAGTTGGTAGTGTGGTCATAGCATGCTATGATGTGGTTGTGATTTATCGTGTGGTAAGAAAAATAATAAAGTCGTTCTACTAATCGAGTCGGTGTATCATATTCAGGTTTTGTTTTTGTCATACTCATAGGTAAATGTCGGATCTTCCAGTGCTCTCAACTTTAACTTAGTCTCAATTTTTCTACATTCCAGCAGGTTCGCCACTAATACGTCTTTACTGATTATCTAAAGGTAAATCAAGTTTATTTCATTGAAAAAATAATTGTATGTCATGTTAGGATTAGCTACCGATCGTTCCAGCACAAGTTCCTCATAAGTAATTGATGTTACGCCAAATCTTCTTTTTATTGCCTCGGCCTACATTAATTAATGAGCTACGGTACTATTTTAAAAATATGCTACGAAAAAAATATTTTATTACTCTTTGTTTGAAAAAAATTTTGGCGTTTCTGCTTAACCAATTCCATGAATCAATTCGATCAACAAACGTGTGTACTATATGATTGGTGAATTCGGAAATCTACAAATATATAGTTTACAATAATATTGCAAGTTTAGCTTTTAAAAACGTACTGCGTCGATAAAGTTTTTTCCTATAAAGTAATCTACATATGCTTGATGTACTGTGTGTGGGAAACAAGTTGTAACAGCTTCTATGCATTTTTCCCACCTTAAAGCAGACAAAAATTAAACAAGTGTAAAAATACCCCAAAATATACTTACCGAGGAATTTTATCAGCTGATGAAAATATTTCATTAGAATTTGTCCATCTTTTGTAGTAAACATGATGGTTTTCAGGGTTGATTTTATCATTTATTCCTGCTAAAGCTCGATTAGTACCCCACAAAAAAGGCTCAATTGCATACCAAACTAATAAGTTTAAAACAGTTCTGAAAGTTTATTGGTTTTTTTTATTAATTTCTGCAATTTATTTTAATTTTACGTTTACCTTGGTGGTGTTTCTTGTAACAAATTTCCGAGTTCGGCAATGTAACCCTTGTTTTTGATGACGATAATTTCATTAGAAGGAAAATATTTACCATCAAACATGATTTCAAGTAGCAGAGTGAAATTCATCTGCAATTAATCTTAGTTACAACTTGTTAACTAGTAGAAAACTGTATACAGTAAGTTGACCATACATTTGAAAGTGTATTTAAGTCTGATAATTTAATTTCTTCATGCCTTTTCGACTCTGCGTCTCTATTTCCAATTTTGGTTACCCATATCTATTTAATTCAGTTCTTTATAAATTTTAATTATAGACTCATGCTAAAATTAAAGTTTAACTTAAATTTAGTAACGTTTCTCTGAATTTCAACATTTCTTCAATATCTTCAACTAGGTCTCTGTCATTCGGATGTCCATGAATTTGGTCAATAGCAAATGAAATGAATTTCTTTAAATTTTCTCTATCTTTTTCCAGAAATGATCCATGGTCATATCTATGGATTCTTTCTACAAGATCAACTTTTTTCTCACTCACCTAAATTTAAACAGCAGTGGCTGTGATCTGAACATTTTCAAATTCAATTTGTTTCATTACCATTATGTGGTAAGCATGAGGCGGATGAAACGATCTCATAACATCTATATCCAAAATACCATCGGACAAACCAAGTTTATGAATCACACCTAATAGTTCCACTACGCTAACAAAATCAATACTGTCACTATCATCCAGAGTTTGTGATTGAATAATTGGCCAATGGAATTGATGGACAATTGCTACCATGTACTTTAAACCAGAATCTTTTTCTGATTCTGCAAAGCAAAAGGAATACAATACAGTTCATACACATTGAATTAAGATTTACCCTACCCCAGTTCTGCGTACATATCTGGTACATTTTTTTAGCATTCTCAAAAACAACTTTGATGTTCTCTCTGCTTGTGAAGGAATTGTTTGTGAGTAATTCTAAAAGTCCAAGTGATAATTTCGTTGATACAATTTTTAAAGGCAAGGCATTACCTTTAGTGTTGTTTTTTATGACTCTGATTTGCTTCCAAGTTTTACTGCCATATAAAGGAATTCCACCAAACCACCAGGCACACGAATATTTGTAGAAATCATTACATGGATTGAGATGAGTTGGAGCAGGTTGTAAAAGATGGCTGTCTGTTTTTTAATGTACAATATTTAATTCAGATTTTTAAAGTTATTGATAAGACCTACTTACACAGAATAACAAATATGACAATTGCTAAGCCTAAAAGCGTGGCAACTCCAATACCTAGTAGTAACATAGTGCTTTGTCGTCTGAAAAATCAAATGTTAGGATTTAGAATGATTGGTAAATCCAAACTAATATTAACCCAGCAATTCGAGTTCCAGTGGAAAGCATAGTGATGTGCAGTTCTTTTAAATATGGGTGAACAATGAATGGATCTGTATTGTTAGTTATTATTTGCAGTGTGCAGTTTTGGTTTTATTTTGAAATAAATTTTTAATGAAGATAAAGTTATACCTGATAAATTTATTAACATTTATTTACAGAAATAAATGATTAAAAATTATTTATTATTATTTTAATTATATATTTTTTTACCATATTTTGCATATTTTTGTTTTGTTTATTGAAGGACAATTAAATGCTTTGTTAAATTCTTCGAAGTTTGCTAATACTCCAAGTACACTAAAATATAGAATATCTTTTGGTTTATTTTTAAAGTATTTGTCAAATTTATTACCGAGATTTTGGAGGACTGTGTTCGTCGTAGTATAATATGTATGGTAGTAGGTGTGAGTATGAATACTTAATGCACCAGTACTGAAAATATAAATATTTGGATTATTACACATTTATTGGTGTCTAAGCATTAAATTCCATTTTACTGGAGTATACTAACATGTGAAAAACTGAGGAAAAATAACTGTTCAGGTGTAAATTCACGCAAAAGATCTGGCATTTTTTCTTGGCCATTTAGTCGGGTCCATTTTTGATAAGCCTGTGATTTTATAGACAGTTAATTGAAGGTTTTCGATTTCCATTATTGTCACGATCCTACCCAGAATGCTTGTTGAAGCCCACCATTGTCTGCAATATTTTCACTTAAAGTATTCGACCCATTTACCTGCAAAATGATGTTTTATTGCTCAACGAAGAAAAAATTCTCGAGGGGGCGAGAATATCATGCTGGACTCATACTTACATAATAATTTTGAACTAAAGTTGGCATTTCTTCAGTTGTTATGAACAGCTTAGAGTACTGGTCAATGAAGCATTGACTTTTATCTCGAAATACTTGATTTACTTGCGGTGTAAGCCAATCTTCAAGATTACCAAACTGATTAAATTTAGTTCCTGTGAATTTGATAATTATATTACCGTATATAAAAAAAATTTATCTAAAAATTTACCTGTTAAATCAAAACCATGGGTTATTTCATGACCTAAAGCTGAACCCATTGTTCCATATTTCATCGCACTATTAATATAAGAAAAATATATTTTTTTAGAACTGATGACAAATTAATTATGATATTTTTGTTACTATAACATGTCTGCATCAAATAATGGAAGTTGTAAGATTGCAGTGGTGATGACTGAGAGTAATAACGAAGTATTATAAATTCGTTTATGAATTAATATTTGACTTAACTTACAAAATGCATTAGAGTTTTGGCTGTAAAATGCATTAGGGGCGAGGGAATTTGCTTCCCAACTGGAAATTTAAAATAAGTTATGTGGTTAAACTTTTTAAGTTATTTGCATATATTGGTCTTACTCCACTAGATTATCTTTCGTTGGATTTAATCTGTTTAAATTTTTCTTGGTTAAAAACTGAAGTGCGTTTAAATAGTTCTTAACGTGTGAAGGTCCAATGTCGAGCTGTTTTGATTTTACAATAAAAATAAAAATAATGATAAAAATATAATTGGGTTGACTTCAATTTCTTACATTTTCGTAGAATTTCAGAAGATTTTTTGGATCTCTTGCCCAATTCGGGAATAGAATATTTTCCTTCATATTATCTAGTTTTAATCTAGCTATTTTTTTGAAGGCTTATCTAACCATTCAAGTGCATCTAAACTTTGATGAAAGATGTCAATTAAACTTTGAGCCAATTCCTTTACCTAAAATGAAATAAAATCCAAGTATTAATTAATAATAATAATACGTAATTATAATAGTATTTACAGATTTGACTTGTTTATCAATGTCATAATACTGGGTTGCATATTCAACTGCGAGACCTATTCTGAACCATGATGATACAGTTTGTACACATTGCAGCCAACTGGAGTAAAATAAAAAATAGTATTGAGTTTTAGATAACTACAGAATTCATTAAAGTCAATGAAAAAACTTCGTTCACACATCTGATCTGGACAGCCCGTATGTTTTTGTGACGAATTTAATGTTATACTCCTATTGTACGTATATGCATTTTTACTGGGTAAATCTAGTCATGTGTACACAAATATGTAAGCATAAATTTAAAATATCAAAAGGCTACAGCTTATGTGATGAACACGCTTTTCTGGAAAATGACGTCATTATTAAGTGGAAAAGTGAAAACAAGAGGGAATACTCCATTTTTTACTTTTCCACTTGAGAAATGATGACGTCATTTTCCAGAAAAGCGCGTTCATGTAAACTTAGTAATTGATTGAAATGTCAGTTTTGCAAAATCATTGCAGTGAAGTATCACTGTCTTAATGGGGCAGCAGTTGTCAAAACTTTTTTCAAAATCTTACATTTGTTGCAAAATTTGTTCAATACAATCATTGAGATTTCTGGGTTTCCATTTACTATGTGTAAGCTATATGCAAAGCAACGCTCATGTTTCAAAAATCACTAGGGGTATTCATGGTGAGGCACTATTCTAACTATTGGCACTATTGTCATTAATTAAAAGTGCAATTACTACCTCATTTTAACAACTTTCCTTATCACACTGTAAAACTAGATAGCTTAAGTTAAGACACTTTAAGAACTTAACACTGGTTCTATTTTATAATCGTTTGGGTGAGCTTAAAAATCAAAGTGACTATTTTTGAGTACGAAATTAGCAGTTCTAAATATAAGAAAGAATTGATCGAACTGCTGCTAATGAATAGACAGAAATCAGTCACCTTGATTTTTAGGCTCACCCAAACGACTATTAAATGGAACCAGTGTTTAGGTTCTTAAAGTGTCTTAACTTAAGCTCTATTATAAAGTGCCTAAAACAAAATTTAGACACCTAGATTTGCAGTGCATGTACTGTAAAGATGGGAGAGTCCATGCATGCTAAAAGGAAGTCGTGACAGCACTTTTAAATAGTGGCAATAGTGAGAAGTCATTAAAAAAAAACTTTCAACCTTGGTGTATCTCTTGGTGTTGGAGCATTATACAAAGAAAAAACATTTGACGATGAGTGATACTGCAATTTGCTGATTACGGTTTGTTCCGTTTGTACCGCGTCCATTAGATACAATATTTCTAAATTGATGACACTAAATATAACTACATTTAGACCAGAAATATTTTGAAAATCTTTTCTAAAACATACCTTATAAAATCTAAGCTTTGTCCGGGGAGAACGATTAAATTCAACGCAGCGAAATATGGCAGATTGTTAATTGCTATTTCGTCTGTTGACTTGAAAGTGTGTATATTTGTGAAAAGGTTGTTGAAATATTTGAGCCAATCAATCTGAAATAATTAAAACGTATGAAGGCAAAAAGGACTATTTTCTATCAACATACATTTGGCGTTAGTGTTGTAAAATCAGAAATTTTCATTTTCATATAACCATCAGAAACTAGAAGCCGTGTTGGATCTAAAATCTATTTCCAATGTACATTTAATTAATTTCTATGTAAATTATATAAACATAACCATTAATTACCTGTTGTGTTTGATTAACATATTTTATAACTTTCACTATTTCTTGATTTGCTTGGTTGCATTTTTTTGAAAAATCTTTACAAACATTAAAAATTGTCTCATAATTTTGAAATTTTTTAAATGCTGAAGACGAAGGTTGACTTATCTGAAACACGTTAATTTATCATAATAATATGAAAATATTTGTAAAGCGAATAGTTCTATTACATATAATATGCTGTTGTTATTATTGAATAAATCATTCATTACAGTAAGTGTAAACAGAGCGCCAGGAGACCAATTTCGTTGTCTTAATGGTATTAGGAATTGTAACAAACTATTAATGCTGTCGATTGGGTTTTCCGTTGTCCACTTATTTCTTTCTACAAGTGGAAAGCCCTTAGTTATTTTTGTTATTTCTTCGTACAAGGTATTTATTTCTTTAGTTTTATCTATTTAATTTAAACAAACCTAAAATTAAATTTTGGAATATGCAATAATATATTTTCACTAAATTTTACTTTGTTCCATACAAGTCGAATAAGCGTTTTGAGCATTGATTATGTAAGACAGTGATGTGGATTGTGACTCCAAGATACCTTAATATTTTAAAAAATGTTAAAATTATAATTTTTTTAAACATTGTACAACATTTATGTATAAATTACTTCTCAGACGTTTGTTCATCACGACTTCTTGTTGTTGAAATCCAGCTTCCCATTGTTGAGTATCATCAACTAAAGCATTTTGAATCCATTTTCCGCATGAGTATTGATAGAAGTTATCGCATGGGTTTACAGTTGTATCCAATGATTCAATTAATCGGGCAGCTTAAATTTGTTGTGTAAATGTGCATTAAAACGATGTAGAAGTCTAATAGATGCAGTTGAAAGTCACGTAATCCAGAAGCTACGTATTTGAGCGTTACAGACGGTGGACTTGTGAAGTCATTAAGCAGTAGTGATTTGAATTTTGTTAACTAATTATCATGAATATCAGGGTTTGATCAGGTTAGGACAAAGTGTAGCAATACTAAATTTGAGACTATTTTAGCGGGTGTTGAGTCAACTAGGCCATCGAGCAGGTGCAATGTGCATGGTAAGCCAACAATATGGCTAATAAAAAATGTTTTTGGCGATCATTTTGAGTTTTTTTTCTTTTTCTCTCGACTTTTGTTACATAGGCCCCATCGGAGGCCTTTCCTCGGAAAGGAGGTAAAAGTTTGTCTTTTTAATATTTCTCGAATGATACAGCATTGATAGATAAAGACAAAATTCATAAACAACAATCTAAAAATCATCATTTTGCCACACAGATGTGTACTGCACGGTTTTTATTTTGAATTGACGAGCTCGCGCACTCGAGACACTTGTCAGGGAGCTCGTCAATTCGAATAAAAACGTAATTTATTTGTTGTACGGTAGAGGTTTTGTGACGCCAGTTGTTATTAGTTTATCTACGTTGCTGGTTTTTAGATATTTGCATACCTACTTGGCTTGAAAAGAAAGGCAGAGAGACGGACAAGTTCATAAGTCACTTAACGGTTGACTGAAGTATTAGTTTAGCAAGCTAGGATGGGGAAAAATGCAAGTGAAATTCAAATTTCCTAGGTTGACGTGAAACTTTTGACTTACATATTTATATTAGTCATGAGAGATAGTTTTTAATAAATGGGGTCGGTAGAGTGCTAGGGGATTGCCTCATTATTGTTGGTAGATTGGTACAATAAGCTTAACATAGTTTCCCATCATTAGACATTTTTTTCTGCGTGTTCTTTTCCTGATGTTCATTTCGGGGCATAAATAATAGGCAGATATGATGAATATATGAAATTGAAAATACCGTAAGAATAACAGGCTACGCTGTTGCAAGTCGTAACCCTCTGTGTGGGAGTTTTTCGTGTAGCTACAAGACAAATTCACAAATTATTTTGTTTATTATTAATGTAGAAGTTATTAATTCTTACCTAATACAATGATAGTGATGATCAGGGGGTAACAACAACAGCCACGACACTTCCAACTAAAAATGTTTTTGTAAACGTTATCTCAATACCTTTAATTGTTATAGTTTTGCCAGGACTAAATGATAGTAAACATAAATGAATAAAAGACGTATAAATGGATACTCTCCTTACTTGTGGTTGCTTTCAGTATTGGTCGACATTTCATCAAAGAAAATAGGTATAAATAATCGTAAAATGTTTGTCAAATAATGCCGCACCTACTGATTAGTTATCACTTATTCTGTAAGTTGGGTCACTTATCTTATCTTTCGGTATACATTTAATTACCATAGTGCATGTTTGTTTACTCGTTAATTGACATGTCGGAACATCAATTGACAAATTTTTTAAATTTTTTTACATATGTAAATTATATACTAATAGTTACCGATATACAATCGCCTTTTATGCTGTTGTTTTAATTAGTGAAAAGTAAGAAAAGTTAGTTGTTAAAAAGGTTATTATCAGTGATAATATTTTGGTAACTAATAAACATTTTTTTAAAAATATATTTATTTAACAATTAGAATTTTTTTTTGTTACCGAAATTTAGGTGAACTTCAGGTGGATTAAAATAATAAATTTGATACACTTTCATTCGTCAATGTAGTGCAGAATGAAACGATTCGACTGGATTGTTGGTGCGATCAGGCTCTCTGTTTACACTTAAACGCTCAACTCTAATTCTTTCAATCCATAGTTCTGTTTGCCTAAGTTTGACTCCGTTATCATATCAGACATTTCACTGGGTGAACTAAATTCACAAAACGGAAAGCTGTATAATTCGAAAGTGGTAAGAATTTACAGTTTAATCCTAGATAAAGTCTAGTTTCATTGTTTTAACTTAATTAATGGATCAAATTACGCGTTGAAATTCCGCAGAACTTATCGTTGTTTAATATAAATAAAAATTATGAAAATCAAAGTAAACTTTCAAGCTTATTCAAATTATTCTGCATGATAATATAGTAGGTAATTAATTTAATTAAAGGTTATTAATTGTTTAAATAAACTCCCATCACCAAAGTGTACATCGCTCATCATTTCGGTTCATTGGTCTTTTTTTACATTTAAACGCTTTGGCGAATTCGTCAAAATTTGATAATGCGCCTTGCACTCTGAAAGAAACGAAATTCCTGGACTCACGAATCCATTTTTCAGCGTTGCTGTCATCGTACCAGATCTACAAGAAATTTAAAAACTATAAATTTTACTTAATAATTAATTTTTGTTTTTATTTTTTACAAAGACGAATGATATGAAGAAAATTTGCTCAAGTGTGAAGTCAACAAGTCCAGGTAATAGCGTATTTTTCTTATGCATTTTTACCCAAGCATTGTACGCATGAAATGCTGCTTGCATGCCTGTATTGCCAGCTACGTTTTCGCTAACTGTAACTAAATTATCCATCTTAAGAAAATTTAGAGTACAAAAATAAATATGGATCAGTCCAAGGGTGGGCTAGATAGACTGTAACTTGGTTTTGGACGGAATAATCAAATTGACCAAATTGTTCCAGAAAATTGAAACTCGACAGCAAAACCAATTACCAAAAGAAAATCACTTGCGCATGTGTTATTGATGCCAGCAGGTGTGTCTTGAAAACAATACTTAATGTATTGGTCCACATAGCATTGTGTTTTCTGCTCATAAACGTTTTTGCTGTTTTCTGACCATAATGACCACAGTACACCATTTTCATCAAATTGGCTTCCTGTAATTCACTTTATATAAGTCACTTTATATGTAAGTCACTTTATATAAGCCACGATTGATGTGACTTAACAATAAGCCACTTTTTAAGAGTGACTTTTTTGTTTAGTGACGTAATTTTGGTTACTTCCGGTTTGTCATACGTGATTTCTCAGTATTTTAGGCATATGTCAGTCACATAAGTAGTGACAGAAGTACATAAACTCTCCCTGCTTTTTCAAGCAACAGCATTGTGACCTGTAAACTGCTCTCTTTAAATGTGGTGGCCGTTTTTAAAACTTTGATTTTTACCCATAGTGGCCTCTCTGGGCAAAATTAACAGGAAGTTTGCACTCTGCACATGCTCAGTATTCCCAATTTTCTCCCCCTATTTTCTCCTCCTATTTTCTCTCCCTATTTTCTCCTCCTATTTTCTCCCCCTAT
>JH431582.1:0-13311 GCA_000239455.1 Strigamia maritima
TTATGTGTTTAAATTTTGAGCCCTCAAAAGTAAGGCCCCATGAGCCATGGGACCCCACTCTTTTGTTTAAATTTTGGGCTTTTTGATGCATGGGCCCCAAATTTGCATTAGGCAAACCTGTAATCCAGAAAACATAATATATATGGGCCCCCATTATTTGGCATTTGACACTTTTATTTACAGAAACCTAATAAATAATCCATTACTGTGGGGCCCTATATAACAGAGGGGCCCCAATTTTAATTGTTTTTATGAATACCTTGCTTAATAAATGCATAGGACCCAATAAATGTCTACCCATTGCTTAATTTCTGCTGAAACAACTTTTTATTAAACTAAATAAAGAATTTTTCTAACTGAAAAGATATTTTATTTTCTGAAAGAGTATTTTATTAATCTGAATTCGCATTTTATTCAACTGAATGTACATTTTAGCAGTCCGAAAGCAAATTTTAAGAACCTGAAAAAGCTGTAAAATTTAAAAAAAAAAAAGAACTTAAAAAACTATTATCATTTTTACTGTACCCCACTACCACTGCTTTAATGAAATTCCCCATATGTACTGTAACACACAATTTATCATCAATCAAATAGTTTGGTTCCAATTCGCTAAGATATACAAAATTTTGTGCTCCTCGATAATAATAAGTATCGTTTCTACTAGCACGGGAATAAACCAGACTTTCATACGGTGGAAGTGTGTAAGTTTAATGATATTGGTTTTCCAACTGGTCGACCAATGTAAATGTAATTGTAAATCTTGCTGGCCATCTCATACAGCCGTCATAGGGACCGTGAACTATCTTAAAATAAATTGACAAATAACATCCTCTCGCTGATCCCTTGCCATAAGGACAAAGTATTAAACGCATACAATAGCCTGAGTCACATGTAAATACATCGCTGATGGTGTATGTAATCTCATCGTCATACATTTTAGCATTTCTCTGAAGCTGAGAAAAGTTTTTCAATATCTAACCAAACGCAAATTTTGACCCTGAATAATTCTTAGAAATTGTAGATATATATATTTCTTCAGATTGCTTCTAAACGATTCTCCCAGAACTTTTCTTTCAGGAAAATTTTTCTTGACCTTGTCGCCGGGCTTAATTTTTCTTCCAGACAAATATTTGCTGCCAGGCAAATCTTCCTTAATCTTGTTTTCACTTTCAGCTGAAAAACAAGTTGTCATAAATGTTAAAAAAATTGTAATACGTTATTTTATTTATTAAATATAACAATTTATTGAATATTGAATATTGAATATTGAATAGTGTACTAAAACAACAGTAACAAGTAAGTATCTGATATATAAACTTTAAAAAAGCTCATTTAGATGAAGTTTTTACCTATTAATGACTTTAAATAAGAGTAATCTTCTTTATATCTTTTCAAATGCATTTCTTGTTTTTCCTGCAATGTATCTGAAAGAAAAATTTACCACCGTTAGGAATTTTTTTTCTCTTATCGTATTAGAAAACTAGTCTTCTCGGTAACTATACTTTTTAAATATTAATATAAAAAAAAAAAAAAAAAAATTTGATATCTTCCACTTTTTGTATATTACCTAAATATAAACAAGCTCTGAATTGAATGCATCTTATGGAACACTCATTGCAGTGCATCAATACCCCGCAATCCAATTTTTAAAAAATTGGAATTTTTGACTGTTAAAAAAAAATTGCATTCAGGTTACATACCCTCTAATGAAGGGTTTAAGCTGAGACACTCTTGGTCAGTGTGTATATACACTGCCACAGTCTCATCCATTCCTATGGTGGGCCAAAACAGCCAGTTTTGACATCCGACATACCACATAAGTACAATTACCATATTCCCTCTCAATTAAGATGGATAAAACTGAGCCTGACCAGGGTGCCGGATAATTCGGATTATCCGGCATGCCGGATAAAGTGAGTATTACGTTTTACCACAGTGATTCAAATTTTACAGCATGCCAGAAAAAATACTAAACACTATTTAACAATTCGTGCACGAAACTCCCATTAGTTAGTGGCCTATGCATTGTTCTGAGAGTATATATTGTGGAATCTTATTTTAATCCTCTAGTCGAGCTGAGTAATCCAAAAATGTGCATGCCATCGTTAATAAACAAAAACGCTTGTACCGGTAAAATATTTTAAAAAATTATTTACATTTGGGTTTTTGTATTGTTGCGCTTATTTTTTGGCTACGAAACAATGATTTTTCGACTCAGCTAAACTAGAGGATTAAAATAAGATCCCACACTGTATACTTTCAGAACGATGCAAAAAAGTTCACTTTTCAGTTTCGTGCACGAATTGTGAGTTTAGTTTGAGTTCAGTTGTCAACTTGTAGAAGTTTAGTTGACAACTTGTAGAAATCTGGCCAGTCTCGCCTTTATCGGCACAAAAAGAGGACATATAGTAGACAGTTTGCGATTTTTCGTACGAGATTTATTTCATTACGAAAATGGTAAAAAAACGAGATATTGTTAAAAATCTCGTCCCTTTGTTTTAATGGTTTAACGAGATTTTTGAAAAATTTCGTTACACATTGTCGTTAATTTTTTATCTCGTACGAGAAATCGCAAACTGTCTAGTATTTCATTTCATCATATTTATTTTGAGCTAAAACATAACTTATCAGCTTTTTTTACTTTGTAATACCTAATTTCAATGCCATGGAATGCAGGGATTTATTAAAATTCTCTAGCTTTTGATCGATGTGAGCAATAAACTTTTCCATTATAAAGCATTTTGCATCTTCTAAAGTCAAATAAAATAAAAATAAAAAATATAATATATAACTGTATTTATATTTATTTATGTACCTTCTTCCAGTTTCACAAGCACAATATCTTTGGGTCCTAAAAAAAGAATTTAAGAAAAATATTCTCTTCCAGTATACAGTACTCAAATTAATTGTTACTTTTATGTGAAAGTAATTTGTCTCCAGCAAATTTAACCAAATAAGTTCCTTTTTTCACTTCTTTTATATCTTCTGATATAATTTCACTTTTCTTTCTTTCTTCCTTCTTTAATTCTTGCTTTTGGTCTTCGGCTCCCAAGTTGTTATTTTCCTGCAATTTTCTTTATTATTTTTTTTCTTTTATCTCATTCCAAACAGGGTTGCCTGATTTCGAAAATAACTTGGCGGAACACAAAACACCGATTAAATAATCGACTAAATTATCGAATGAGGTACCGCATTAGCACCATGGGCTTTTTATCGTCATTTTTGACCTTCAAAAAAAATTAAGCGGGTATATCATCCGAATATACTACTCAATTTTATAAGTTTATGAAATGTTGAAAAAAGAGTCAGAAAAATTGAAATTCCTTAAAAGCTGTAATACTGACGGGCAAATGGTTTTAAGAGGATTTATAAGAATGATAGAGCTATCATTTCGTGTAAAATTTTTGAAGATTGATTAAGTAGTTATGCCGAGAAATAAATTAAAAACCATCAAAATCAGGTTTTTACAATTTTGACAATATCTCGAGAACTGTTGAAGATAAAATTAAAAATTAGTAGTGATCTAGGATGTTCAATTTCTTGGGCAACTTTTCTTAATTTGATGTATGGGTCTGCGAAGCGCTCAAAAACAGTTTTAATGGAGCTATGTAATTATTGTCAACAATCAAAATTTAAAAAAAATCATTATGACCAGAATTTTATTCCAAATCCAACTGTGTACATACCTCTAACACATCCAGGATGTATGACTTGATCAAGAATTCTGGTCAGAATGATTTTTTTAAAATTTGGATTGTTGACAACCATTACATAGCTCCATTTGACTTTTTTGAGCGTTTCGCAGACCCATACATCCAATTTAGAAAAGTTGCCCAAGAAATTGAACATCCTATACTCTATTTATTATTTCGTGCGCGAAACTCTCATTGATTAATGACCTATATTGTACTGAAAGTATATATTGTGGCATCCAGTCAATCCGAGTCGAAAAATCATTGTTTCGTAGCCAAAAAATGTGCGCAACAATAAAAAAAATAATTTTTTCAAAAATATTTTACAAGCCTTTTCATTTGTTAACAATGACATGCACATTTTTTGACTACAAAACAATGATTTTTTGACTCAGCTCAACTAGAGAATTAAAATAAGATACCACAATATATACTTTCAGTACAATATAGGTTATTAACCAATGGGAGTTTCGCGCACAAAATGATAAATAGAGTAATAGATCACTACTAATTTTTAATTTTATCTTCAACAGTTCTCGACATATTGTCAAAATTGCAAAAACCTGATTTTGGTAGTTTTTAATTTTTTTCTCAGTAACTACTTAATCAATCTTCAAAAATTTTACACGAAATGATAGCCCTATCATTCCTAAAAATTCTCTTAAAACCATTTGTCTGTCTGTCAGTATTACAGCTTTTAAGAAATTTCAATTTTTCTGACACTCTTTTTTCAACATTTCATAAGCTTATGAAATTCAGTGGTATTAAGGTGCATTTTCATTTGCGAGAAATGCCATTTCTCGCGCCTATTTTTCAATAATCGCGCGACAAAAATCACACGCTTCTTCATTTTCATACAAGCTAGACTTGCAAAGGCGCGCGATTGTTGGCGCGATTCTGCTTCTGGCGCGCTTCTGTCAAGTCTAGCTTTGCTCACAAAATCGCGCCTAAAATCGCGCCATGTGACAACAATTTTGACATTTGAACAGGCCCCACCCACAATTGCAAATGGCGCTGATTTTTTTTCCTCCACTTGAATTTTTAATCTTGATTAATCAATGCCATCCACATTCAGAAAAGCCAAAAAATAATAAATTCAGCAATATTTGATGCTAAACATTTCACACTAATGTATATTTTATGAAATGTCAACTGATTTTTCAAAAATTTTTGAAAGCCAGAAGTGGCTCTTTGAGCTCTAATGAAAATGCTCAAGCCAGAGCTTGATTTTTAGAGCGGCGCGATTGTTGGCGTGATTTTTTTTGTGGCGCGATATTTTTTGTGGCGCGAGAAATTCTCTCGCAAATGAAAATGCACCTTAAGACCATTGGTTTTAATGGGTTTTAATGGGCTTATAATAAAACAACCGCCATTTTTTATTTCCGAAAAAAGTCAAGCGGGCCGATTTTTAGCCGTGGGCTTAAATACACACGTGTGGGCTTATATGCGAATATAAGCCCTTGGGTGCTAATGCGGTATTTTACGCTATCAATTTTTAATCAATTTTTTATTTGACGTAATAAGGCTGAGAGAGGGAGGGTTCTGTGGTGTTCACACAATCCTCAACCCCAACTCAACCTCAGGAGAAATTGAATTTATATCGCAGGACATTTTTATCGCAGGACACAGGATTTACATTCATACCGCAGGACAGTCCCGCCAAAATCGGGAAGTCTGGCAACCCTGATTCTAAATCCTACATCAGCTTCTATCTGCACACACATCTTATCGAGTGGGCAAACTGCTCTATTTTCATCCACAAATATACAATTGTGGCATATTGTATGTCCACATGAAAAACGGTTATATTTAGGCAGTTTCAACAAACAACTGTAAAAATAAAGTAATCTTTATAAAAATTCAAATGCGATTAAAAAAATAATTTTAAAAAAATAACCTTTCACAGTTGAACATTTTTTATTTAGCAAATAAAAATCACCAACCACTGAAAATAAAATTTAAAAAAATTTGGAAAATTTCTTCATTATATAAACGTTCGAAATACATACCAGAAAGCTTATTCCGAGACAGAACATTCGGCAGCCATTTTTATGTTAGATTGTTACCATAGCATGTAAAACTTTTTACATGCTATGTTGTTACTCATAAACTTGATGAGTACGGTGGCCCAGAGCCCTCTAACGATAAATTAAAAAATTGAACTATTGTATCGAATAAAAAAAAAAAAACAATCAGATAAATAGAATATTTATTTATTTATTTATTTATTTATTTTTTAGATGATTCATCAAATTCCAGTTTCGCCATATCAACTGAAATAAACAAAACAAAAAATAAATAATTTTAACAAAAAAAACAAAAAACAAAAAAAAAACATTAGAGATTTTGCGATTTTTCGTACGGAAAAATTAAAATACGAAATCATTAAAAAAAACGAAATTTTAATGTGATAATGTCCCGTCTCTTGAATTTCGTAACGAAATAAAATAAATATTTCGTGGTATATTTCGTAGTATTTTTTTGTAAATAAAATACGTTGCACATGCGCCTTTCCGCCTGCTTCGTTTGTTGTGTTCCGCCATTTTGACTGGATCTAACTTTGGATCAAGCACTAAGAGATGAATTAAACCGATCAGAAAGAACTTAAATAGTATGAATGTTTCATATATACTTTTACAAATAAAAATTGACAATTTACAATAATAAATTTTTTAGAATCAGCAGTCGGTACGTTACCGGCAGTTGAGAACGAAACGATGATGATGATGACCCCCATCTATTCGTTCTTTTAATAGATTTTACCACTGGCAAACAGTAGTACCATCTTTTTTAAAATTTATTTAGGGTCAAAAAGAAAATAAACAATTTAAAATTTGTACAAGTTTAATCCAGGTTTAATTCTTAAACTTTCCGTATTTTCGGAATAGTCAATTTTTATCGCAACCTGTTGTACAAAATACTAATTACGAAATTTAGAAAAAACGAAATAATTAAAAATATTTCGTTTTTTTCTTTTCAATTTTCGTAATTTTTCTTTCTTACGAGAAATCGCAGTATCTATTTTTTATTTATTTATTACGTAATTCTAATTTCAATTGACCCAGCATGTTTTTAACGGTTTCTACAGTGTCTTCGATGAGTTCAAAGATGTTATTCGCAGTTGAAGCTTTCACCTCTAATAAAAACACAAAATTAATAAAAATAAAGAATTATTTCAGTGGCAGTCATCCATACGTGAGTTTTCCTTTTCTTTCTCGTCGAATAACGATTGTGATTCATCGTGAAACTCGGTTAGGACGCCTTTGATTTGTTCGTCGGATAACTGAACGTTAATAATTGTGGACTCTGAATCGTCGTCCATTTTGAATTTCTTCGTCGTCTTTTATGTAAAACAAAATAAATAAATAAATAAATAAATGAATGATTAATGAATTAATTGATGAATTTTAATAATTTAGTTACCTTAAATTGCTTGAACTGGCAAATTGAGATTAACTGATTAAATTCACAACAGCACTTCTAAAAGATACTTACTCAACAGTTGTCTAGGAGTCTACCGTTAGAGCGAGCCACTCTAAAGTGTTTCGAAATGATGGACATCAAAATGGAACTTGAAACAAACTCAGTTGAAGTTGTTGTGCCGGTTAGTAGAAATTAATTACAAATGTGATTCGATGTTAATAATTTTGACTTTTGTACTTTACTTAAGGATTATGATAATCAGGACGCATTTCCGGACTCGAAACACATAATATCTGAGGAATTATTTAAATTACTACCGGAAAAAGGTATATTTTGTTTAAAAAAAAATAGTTTAAAAACTTAGAAATCTACATTTTTCATTCAATTTATGGCTTTATTGACGATGGCGGCTGCATCAAGGGCCATTATCAAGACGAAAACTGTCATCTTGCAAAAATGGCGCGTCAATATCGATCAAAATTTTCTATTTTTCAGCAAAAGGATCGCAAAAAATGTACGAGATGATCTGTAAAATATTTGAAAACATGGACAACTTTAATTTGAGACTACAAGAAGTGTCTTTACTATTAGGTTAACACATTAAAATATATATATATATATATATTATTGAATTTTTACTTCTCTTTAGGTCAGATATCCGAATCCATAAAAACTGATTCTGAATCAAAACCGGAAAAAAAAGAAAACTAAAATTTCAACACTTGAAACCTAAATATTTCAAAGACGAATTTGTTTACACGTGGACCATCCAAGATTTCAGCCACTGTCAAGAAAAAGCCAAAAACGGACGAGATGATGAGACTTTATTTAGTCAAGAATTTTGTCACGACGGCTACAACTTATGTTTATTGCTCTGCCCAAACGGATACCAAAATGCAAATGGAAAATTTCTTTCTGTTTATTTTCAAGTGATAGAGGGCGCTAATGATGCGGCACTCGCGTGGCCCTGCAGATTTAACTTGACTTTCACTTTGGTTAATCAATTGGATGAGGAAAAACATTATCGTTGTAGATTAAATAGGGATAAGAGCATAATTTCTAAGCCTGTTGAAAGGGGGAGCCATTTCTGTCGTGGTGTGACGCGGTTTTTTCGTCTTAATGAACTGGAACCAAATTTTTTAGTGGATAATTGTATTGTTGTGAAAGTTGGGCTGACTTTCATTTAGGTTTAGTTTTGTAGTCTCAATGGCATTATATCTACTTTTTTTTGCTGAATTTTTGTGTGATTATTTTTATTAAATTTATTATTTAGGATATCAATACATTTTTCTTATGTTCTTGAATTTGTTGTTAGTCAATTAAATTGATTAGCGGTGATTCAAAGGTATTTAAGATTTTAGAAAAGTCATGTTAACTAGTGTAAATAATTTGTTATTTTTGTGGTTTTTTTTTTATCTAAAGTTAATTTTTGTGATTTTTTATGATTTTTAGTTAATTGTTGTGATTTTTTAAAACATTTAGGTAGTAACTCCTGAAAATGCATCAAAGGATAAAAAATGACTTTAAGAATTTACAACATCAAATTTTTGATTCATTAGATCAAACATCAAACATCATTTAAATTATTTTAAAAAAATGTTCAGAGATTTTTTGAAAAATACTAAAGGGGAATGTTGAAGTTGTGAAAACGAGCAGGTAAAAATTAGAAAACTTGAGAGATAAAAGCGAGACCAAATCGAGAATTTGCACGATTATTACCAGTTGTGACGTAAACCCTATGTATTTAACATGAGGAATACCGACTGTGACGTCAGAAACAGCGCCCTGCCAGCAATGTCCAACAATGTCCCTCACAAAGCTCAAATAAGCTATTCGGGATACAAAATAATATTTTTAAAGGTGTTCCGAAAACTTTAAAAAATAAATAAAAATCGTTTAAGTGATTTTCAGGGATGGCCACAGTAATTCAACTATAAAATAACAAGTCGTAAACAATATATATTCAATTCAGCATTGGTGTTTCTTCACTGTCATTAAAATTTAAAAATAACACATTAACACCTGAAATTAGCAACTGGTGAACTCTGAGCTGACCAGTAATTTTTATAATGATAGCAATTAACCATATTACGGACTAAATTAAACAAAAAAACTAAAAATAAAAATTGAGAGCCCCAAACTCTTGGCGTGCATATCGGATATGACAATAGTTGACAAGGCTTTACATAATAGATATTGTACTTGTATTGTACTTGATATTGTACATTGGTACAAGTTATACAAAATATGGTGTATGGGTAGGAAAAGGGGATGTGGTGAGAGGTTCTTTATTTGTTGTGCAAGTTTCTGTTGCTTCTTATATGTCGTTATGTTTACTCATTTTGCATCACATTTTTTATTGGTCCATTGGATCAAGCATCATTTAAAACTCTTAAATAATTTCTTTAGAGATTTTTTAAAGGGTTAAAACTCAATGTTGAAGTTGTGAAAACAAGCAGACAACAATGTGATAAATAGAGAGATAAAAGCAGACCAGCAATATCCAACAATGTCCAACAATATCCAAAATGGCAAGTAGGAAAGAGTTTGAGGATTTTATCGTAGTGGTATACATTAAAGTATAGCAAAAGTGTATATAGTAAAAAATATATAAAAAAAGCAGTTAAATCTCTTAATGAAGTCGATCGAGTGCCACAGCAATCCTCAGTCTATCTCGAATCCAAAATGGCAGCCAAGAATGCCGCCAAAAACAAGATTTCAGCTGTACAAACCACCCTCAACAAGATTTCAGCTGTATAAACCAACTTCAACAAGATTTCAGCAGTATAAACCACCCTCAACAAGATTTCAGCAGTATAAACCACCCTCAACAAGATTTCAGCAGTATAAACCACCCTCAACAAGATTTCAGCAGTATAAACCACCCTCAACGTGGTTTATGCATAAGCGGTTTATGGGTAAACTGATTATTGGAAAATGACATAAAAATTGTCATTCCCGCCTAGCGAGAATCAAGATAAACAGTTGATCACTTTAGAATTGAATGCACCTAATGAAAAATCATTTAAAAGCACTGCAACAACATAAATCACCTAGAAGCAACAAAAATATAACATGTGATTAATGAAAAATAACAAAATCTTTTAATAGAAATGTTTACATGAGGTTTTTTTTATCTAAAACATAAATACATAATTTTACATGAGGCTTTTCATCTAATACACAAAGGTTTACATGTTTTTCATCTAAAACATTTGACTATTGTAAATATCACTTTCTTGAATTTACCAAAACTTAATAAATTTTAAAAAATAATAATAACCAATAAAAATTAAAATTTTTACAAAAATAAATATAAAAATAAAAAACAAAATTTAAACAAAAGTAACTGCAACTTGCACTGAAATGGTATCATCTACCAAATAATTCGGCTCCAACAAATCCAGAGGAAAGAATCTTCTAACCCCGCGCGAAAAAGTGCTCCCTCTCTCGGCAGGTGTTTGAATGATACTCTTATTCTTAGGCAACGTGCAAATGTAATGGTCTTCATTCTTCATCCGATTTTGCAAAATAAATTTTACATAAAATTTCACCGGCCAAACGAGTGATTCATCATTAGGACCTTCGAGAACTTGAAAATAAACTGACAAAAATCGGCCCCTTGCTTCTCGCAATCCGTTGGGACACAGCAGCAAACATAATTGATATCCTTCATGGTTGAATTCGTCACTGAATAAAACCTCATTGACACCATTGCGCGCATTCTCGCGATGGTAATAGTAGTCATCGAGTGTCAATGTCTGGATGTATTCGTCTTTATAGAATCTTGGTTCATGATAAAAACGAGGTGGTGGCGGGAGCGGTTCTTCTGGATCTGAAAATAAAAAATTTTAATGTATTTTATTTTATTTTATTTTTTTTTAAAATAAAAAGTATAAACTAGGATTAAAATGATTTTTTTATGTGTTGGCGCAAGTCGCCACCAGATTGAGCAGTCAATTCCAAAACCTACGCAAATTATCAGTTTTTCTTGCTATGTCTTTTGCATTCTTGAAAGAGAGTGGGATTAATTTAGTTTGTTTTCTTATTGTTTAATAGAAAAAGAATGAATTAAATTAATTATGAATTTGTTAAATTGTATACCGTCTCTATGTCGCCGTCCCTGCGCAAAAGATAGATATCTGTAACTCCTCGTTTCTTGCTGTTTCGTCTGTAATTAAAATTTAAAAATTATTTATTGGTAAAAAATATGATAATTTATGCATACCGGAAAATGATAGAAAGTATGCGAATGTTGCGAATGCATTTCGGTGTAGAAAACCTGAAATTTGTCAATGAATATATTACGTATTTTGTGTATGGTTTAACCGTTGTTTGTTTCGCATTACCTATTAGTCTTATTCGTGAAATGAATATATGCGCACAGCACAGCAAAATAGCGTAAGAAATTATGAAGTCGCAACTTGCGAGCCCAATGTGTGATCTCAGGTGATGAAAACAATTGCAGTGTCACCTCTATAAACGAAGAGGGTGATTCCGTTTTTTAATCCTAAGTTCACATAACTGACACAGGGCCTGAAAGTGGCGCAACAATCCCCCGGGTAAGAATTAGATACTACACAAAGTACAAAAACCAGTATTAAAGGATAGACTAGAAGGGCCCATGTAAATTCCATGATTCGTATTTGGTTTATAGAAACAGGAATACAATGAAAATTGTTTTTTAATTGTACCAGACACTTGTATTATTATTATTATTTAAAGAAACAACACGAAACTAGATTTTATGATACAGCCATGTGGCAGTAGTAGGCCTACTGGCGAAAACCAAGGAGGTAATTATCAAATGAGAATTTTGTAATGGTGGTCGAATTATGATCGCTTAATTGGAATCACATGATGATTACTGTCGCATCGGCTGTGAAAAGATACTGTAGTATTGGTGACGACATTAAGAAATACAGTAATTATAAATATTCGCTTTTTCCAATCCAATTTTTCCTTTAAAAATTTCAATTTTTCTTCCTAAAAATTTCAATTCTTAAAAATTCCAATTTTTCCTCTTAAAAATTCCAATTTTTCCTCTTAAAAATTCCAATTTTTGCTCTTAAGAATTCCAATTTTTCCTCTTAAAAATTCCAATTTTTCCTCTTAAAAATTCCAATTTTTCCTCTTAAAAATTCTAATTTTTCCTTTTAAAAATTCCAATTTTTCCTCTTAAATGTAGTTATAATTTGGCATTGCTAAGCGATTGTTATTGTTAAGTTGTTGCTATGCAAAAAAAATTTCCATGATATTGTTTGTACTCGTGTTTTCTCCTGCTGGAATAAATATCCAGTTTTCTGTTGAAGATAAGCAGCATTTCATTTATTCACAAAGTGGTAGCAGAGTCTTGGTTTGTGCCTGAACTTCAAGAAAGCTGCGGATTTTGAGGATTATAGCAGAAGAAAGGAGAAGAACGGTAACCTGTCCAATTTCGATATATAAGCCTACAAGATGGCGGAGTCAAGCTCGAAGTCGTATGGTCGCATAGAGCCGCTTACACACAGCAACTACTTCGTTTGGAAATACAAGGTTTCATCGGTACTATATTCTAAGGAAATGTACGAAGAAATTATAATGCTTAAGGAGGATCCAAAGAAACCAAAAGCAGATCCCAACCAAGCAGCGCTGGATAAAAACTTATAAAGGATTGGGTTAAAAAAAACGCTGAAGCTTTGAAAATAATCATCCTTACCCTTTCAGAAGAGGAGGCGGCGAGTTGCATCGGCAACAGAAGTGCCAAGGTGGTATGGAATTTATTGAAGTCACGTCATGCCGGCACATCGGAAATGCGCCAGATCGAGGCAGGAAACGAGCTGACGGATATACGGATGCGAGTCGACGAGACAGTCGATAGATATTTGGACAGGGCAATAGGATTGCAAGCACGGGCAAGAGCCGTTGGGAAGGATATTTCGGATCGCGAAGTGATACACTACGCGACAAGAGGACTTCTGCCCAAATATTTACATGTCGCACGGACTATTCGATCGCGAGAAACTTTGTCGGTTGACGAAGTGTGGCGGGCTTTGCGTTTTGAGGACAGCTGGGAATCGTGTAATGGCGAGGCGCCAGTAGCAAAGGACAATAAAGTATCTGCACTGCAGGTGCAAGCTGGGAAAAATTCAGGACGCAAGCAAAAGGGCAGAAGTACTTCCGCTTGTTACGAATGCGGCAAGCCTGGACATATAGC